>JAPMOR010101337.1:33155-44648 GCA_026543865.1 Argiope aurantia
TGACTCTGGTAAATAATACTTATTTCTTATAGAAACATTGATTATCATATGTGTGATCTCAAAAGTTGATTTGGTTGCGACAGTCTCGTCTTCGGTACCGAATGGTTGTTGGTTTCAGACCCGCTTGCGAGAAAGATTCATCGTATATAACAAGCTTGCAGTACACTAACTCTGTTTTTAAAGTTTTTTTCATCTTTGCTGTATATGAAAATTGCGAGGAAGAGTTACTCGCTGAAATGATGATCTCATTACAATGATTCCTAGTTACAAGGGGGCCACGATCGCCTAGTGATAAGGTCTCGACTTCAGGACAGGTGGGTTCCAAGTTTGAGACCCGAATCTATTTAAGATCCGTCGTACATATGGGCGTAATGTACATTAAATCTGACGTTGTGGGTCAAATGTCCATCCATTGGTGCAGTGCGAAAGTTTAGAGAGGAGTTACCATCTCAGGTGTCACCCTCATTATCTGACCGAGATTCAAAATTACGAACTCCGTTCCCCAAACCCTTCGCATTGTTTCCAAACTGGACGTTAACATAATTTACTTAAAATAGTTTTAATTACTAGGAAAAATAGACTAAAAATAGTTCTCTTGTTGCTTTGAAATAGGATTTAATCCAACTAAAACTTTAAAAAGAGAATTAAATTGATTAGAAATTCTTTTTTTACTTTTTGTATTAGGAATTTTTTTTGAAAGAATTTCGGATTAAAAATTTTTATATTATTTCTCAAAATTTACCGTTTAAACAAACACATCACAAAATGTATCTTTTAGCCATAAATGATTATCCTAAAAATTTTATTCTTATTTTGTAGGAATAGAAAGGGGCCTTATTAACAGAATTCGATCCAAATTAAAGAAAAAATTCAATATTCAGAAACTTGCTCTCCTAGGGACGTAATAATTTTTTTCTTGAAAATAATCAATTATTGTATATTATTATAATATTGTTGCTGTTTTTTTAAACACTTTTTATAGAAATTAAGCTTTATTCTTCGGAAGTTTCGTCATTCTGAACATTTTCTGATTTTTGATATGCATCTGGTTGTACTTCAATGCTGAGTTATTCATTGCAGTTTGGTGGAACAAATTTGTTTGTCTATAGATAAAAAGATTTTACTCGCTAGTTATAAGTAAGATTGTCTTAAATAAGAAATGAAATAATAAATATGACGATTTTTAAAATAAATAATACTTTGGTTTATTGTTGATAATGATTCATATATAAGATAAGTTTCTATTAATATATATATATATAAAACATAAGCTTTTATTAATATATATATAAGCTTAAAATAAAATTCAATTTAAACTAAAGAATACGGTGCAAATTTTTCTTCAATCTCTGCCGAATTGTGCCAAACAGCAGAAAACTTGCCAAATGTTAACAGAAGAATACAATTAGATTTTTATATTTAGCAAGTTATCGCATTAAAAAAAATTGCAATTTTGCGATTCTATCGTATTTTTTAGGTTAGCATTCAATTTTTAATATTTTTAGGGATTTTCCTTTACAATTTTTTTTTGAAATTCATCGATTAATTAGTTTTGTATGCATTTCCAATCACGTTATTTTTTCTATTATTATTTTACAATTTTATTTAACCTCTTTCATGCTTGCAGATATGAAATTTTATAACCAAATTTTCTCTCAATTCTTGGTGTTTTAGAATTTTGAAATTTTGTATACTTTATATTATCCAATACAATTAATTATTTTAATATTTTAAAAATGTAATTTTTAATGAATCAATTCATTCAGTTGAATTTTGATTCCATACCCATAGTGTCATTTAGTAGTAATTTTTTTTTTATTTTTAAAATCATCTTTAGATTCTATAACATTTATTTACTAAGAGTAAGAAGTGAAAAATAATCTTTTCTTTAACATTGATAAAACTTTGATAAATTTTTCTTTAACACTAATGTTTTCTTTTACACTGATAAAAGTACTGCGTTTTTAAAAACTATTTTTTTTTTATCTTTCCTGCTTTTTACAGGAAGACCTCTCTCATTTGAAAGTGACCAACTTACTCCACCATATCAGTATTAAAACAGGCATCCAGGTACTTCGAGAGAACAATTTCGACCCCCATTGTCTGCAGAGACGCTCTCTTCCTGACGATGTAAGTGTTTAAAAGAAACTGTTAATTTCTTTTGTCATAAATGTATATTATAATTTTTTTTCTGTAACTATTTTTGACAAGGTTTTTGCGATAAATACATTTGCAAGACCTCTTTCAATCTATTTTATTAAGAATTAAAAGATAGCCAGTAAAGTTTATGGGACATCATAAGTAATTAATTGTGCTTCAATTAATAATCTTGAAAATTCATGGTGCACACATGTTGTATAACACCTAATAGTTACACATACACCTAATATTTTATAATTCAATGAATTTGTATTTTTTGTAAATTTATTTATTTGACAACCAAAATGACAGCATTTTTAAAAGACCTACTTGCCTTCCCCACTCCTTCAGCCCAGTGGTCTTAGATTATCTCTAACAATGCTTTGTTCCATTGTTGATATTTTATTAATTTATGACTTCATTACCTTGTGGTGAATAGCAATAGCATATAAGCCAGTTAACAACTCTTCTACCCGGATGATCGTTTTGGTAAAATTGTTAAGTTACTGAACTGCTAACCAAAAGGTCCCAGGTTCTATCCTAGCACATTCCCATACCGCTTCATTGGTGACCCGGACGTGATTTCTTTTTGTTAGTATGGCCTTCAAGAAATTTAATCAAAGGTGATAATATGTGAGCTGCATTGGTACGAAATCTGCGGTAAAAATTAAACATACCCAAAAATCTACGAAGTTGAGTAAGGTTAGTGGGTCGTGGGAATTCTTGAATTGCACTAACTCGATCAGACTGGACTGCTAACCAAAAGGTCCCAGGTTCTATCCTACCGCTTCAACCTTTATAAAATAATTACAAATTTTAATTAAATCAATAATTCAAATTTATTTTAATCCAGCAAAACTAATTAATTTTGATTATGTGATTCAACATTTCAACCAGAGGCAGAGATTTTATCTAAGCAGTTAATAAATGCATCCAAAAATTTAAAATCTTTTAAATATTTTTATTATTGCTTTCATAGTCATCCTTATTCATTTAAATACTTCAATGTACTCTATGATTGTTAGAAATAAATAATAGTATGCATAGAATTTCGTATAAAGATCAAAATACCTTTTTTTAATAGAATCATTTCAGAAAGCCAGATTTTCTCTTGGCGGGAGTGGTTGAATTAAGCAATGCCGTAACTTTTAGTTCTGGGTGGTATTGCCGGAGATGAGAAAAGTCGATATTAAATCTTTCCAAATCTGCTATCGTGTGCTTGTGGCTTGGTGAATTTCAAAATTTCTTATTAGTTTTAGCTTACTGGATGTTTTGCAAAGGCATTAATGACAGGATTGCTTTATGACATATTTGGAAAGAATATTTCTAGTTCTTGCTTTTTAAACCAATTGAACAGTTCCTGTGTCTCTGTTTATTGTCAGTAAAATTTGATCGATAAACGATCGAGAGGGGATTTATCCTCTTTACAAAATCATCTCAGATTTTAACAGGATATTATTTAGATATTTCTTTCACTTCATCTGCAGAAACTACAAGAAATTTCAATAAATTAAATTTAGAAATGCTTGTTTCAAAATTGAAATTAATTCTGCATCCTCCAACTTTGTATAGAAGACAGATCGCTTGAAATATATTTCTTTTCCCTTTTTCATGCTGAGACAAACTGGTATCTTTAGCATCGATATCTATATATATTTTGAATCACAGCTACTTCCAGATAGTTTAATTTGTATTTGTAATTTGGAAACTTCACTCGATATGCTTTCAGTCCATTGTGAAAATCTGCTAGTCTGAAATGAAGGATTTTATGTTATTATATGTCTATTTTATTACTTGTCCAATATATTTCTGGATTGTATACCTTTGTTATAGCTTCCGAATGGAACTAATATGAATAACACATCACATGAAAACTTCCATAAGAAAATGCTTCTATAATTTCTGTTCTTATTTTGGCAGTTAATTTTTATTTTAATATTTATTTTAATGCCAGTTTGATGATAGATAGGTTGCAAAAAATATAAGACTTTCAAAATGGTCTAACAACTGTGTGCCGGCTGTGTTACGAAGATAACTATCAATACTATTCTGATAATTTTTCATCGATTTTAGCTAAAATTGTATGTAATTATAAGTTATATACTAATAGGGCTGAAGACTGAGAGGAAATTCGAAATACTTGATATCCAATCTTCCAGTCTACACCACGTCAATTATTATTATTATTTTGTATTAAAAATAGATTTAGAAGTGCCTCCATTGCATTAGTATGGTCTAGAATGATCTGAATGTCTGGTTTAAAATTATTAATTTATAATTATTTTAATTAAATCAAATCTCCAGCGTAATAATCAGTTATTAAAAGAAGACCCATAAATAAAATTGAAAAAATATGTATTTATTCCTAGAATTTACATTTAAATGATGAAACAGATACAATAATTATTTAATATCCATATCTGTAATATCCCAATCTCCCAAATCCCAAACCACCATAGCCAGATGATCCATAACCTGAACCACCATAGCCATATCCATTTCCACCATATCCGTATCCATTTCCACCATATCCAAACCCTGATCCACTAGCATATCCAAGTCCACCGTAGCCATATCCAAGCTCCAATCCTCCATGTCTATAGGGAGCATCGGAGATCATACGGACAGCTGCTGGGTTTTGGTTGGCGGTACCGGGCTCATTGGCTTTTATTTCAGCTCTGAATCCTCCGTGGTCAGCGACGTAGTTGACCTGTCTGTGAATGCCTCTGGCGTCTGTGAATCCGTAGCTGCCTCTCACAGCGTGGCCACCATCACCGGATTCTTCACGATGTTGTTCGCCGTGGTGGTCTTTTACACTGTAGCCGAATTTGTAGGGTTGAGGAGCATGGTGATAATGCTAGAATGAACAAATAAATATATATGTGATGCAGTGGCGTATCGATGGTTCAGAAGTGTTCGGAACATAAAATAATTTTTTCACCATAGGTCGTCATCAGGGATTTAATAAATATAGATGGCATCCTAGGTACGGCGTTATTTTTCCTCCTCTTCATATTTTATTTAAAAAATAATTATATAAAGGCTCTAATATTTTATACAAATGTACTTCATAAGACTGGCGCTTGGGGCAACTATGCCCCCCCTTTTGCTCCTGGTAACCACTGATGGGATGTTACTGATTTGTATATTGCATACAAATAGACAGCAATAAGACATAGTTTTATTAAGTGGCACAATAGTTGTTAACAATCCAGGGACATGTGACATGGAGACGTTGCCTTGAAGGGTGCATCATTAACATTGTTCTATCAAACAAGCAAATGCCTGTTTCAGATTTTCAAATCATCATGTATATAGAGGCATATTTTAAATTTGGTTATGTATGGGGTTTTCTTAATTTTTAGAAATTGATTCTTGAATAAAGGAACCACAAAATTTGAATATTATAATTATTTAGCATATTTATATTGGGAGTAATCACAAATATTTATATATATTATTATAAAAAACAACTGACTGACTTTATTTAACTTATATCGCAGCTAAATAATAAAATTGAAGGATACTTAATTTTAAACATAGCTTAAAATTTATACAATTAATATTTATTAAAAAAGAAAAAAAATATGTTCGTCATTTTCGTCATTTTTTAATGTTATTAGGATATATATATATATGTATGTATGTGTGTGTGTGTGTGTGTGTGTGTGTGTGTGTGTGTGTGTGTGTGTGTGTGTGTGTATGTGTGTGTGTGTGTGTGTGTGTGTGTGTGTGTGTGTGTGTGTGTGTGTGTGTATGTGTGTGTGTATGTATGTATGTATGTATGTATGTATGTATGTATGTATGTATGTATGTATGCATGCATGTATGTATGTATGTATGTATGCATGCATGCATGTATGTATGTATGTATGTTTTAATATAATGTAAATAATAAGTAATTTTCTAATTTTTATTTTAATTTAGCCTATATTAACTTCATTTTAAAATATTCTCTTCTTTCCTGATCTAATTCCTACTTTTTTATTTAATAAAACCTACACGCTCTCTGTAAAACTGTAAATCTAGCAAGTTCTCACACTCTGAGCAAAGGGATAAAAATCCTTAATGCTCAGCACATTCATTTAAAGATACTTGCATTTTCCTTTTCTAAATTTATACGTGTTAAAGAAATCCCTATAAAAATCTCATTATAAAATCACTGAGAGAAAAATTTCGGTCTCTTTCGATCGTGTCGCGATGTAGACTGACTGACGTATTTCTTACCACTGATCCTTGTACATGAATTATGCTTCCTGGGATGGAATAAAACAGAGTCAAAGGAATTTTCAAAAGCTTTTTCTTTTCGGCCACACAACTGCTAATATCTAAAAAAATATGCTAATATATATATATATATATATCATTTGTTAACAATGAATGTATAGTGTTAAGTTAATTGCTTTTGTTGAAGGAAATCGAGTAATTTTTATTTGAATAATGTTTGAAATAGAATACTTACATCATGGCCAAATGCTAAGGCAGCAGCGACCAAAGAAGCAGCAATGACTATCTGTTAAATGGGGGGGGGGGAGAATCAAATTAATCAAATAAAATTCACCAATTTCTTATGAATGATCAAAATTTAGAACATCTGATACTATCAAGATATCGATTTAAAAATACTTTTACTATTTGCCATTAAAACATTAGCCTAACGCCCTTTCACGATATTAAGGGGAAAGGAAAAGGGCTTGAGTTTAAAAAAAGTTTATCCTCAATGAGTTTTTGATGAGGAGTGATAGAAGATCAAAAGCTTAGAAATTGACAGAACTTGGGCCCTGATTACAAATTCAGATAAAAGGCGAGAGATGAAAAGTCTTTTTTAAATTGAATTTGAAAACGTAGCTTCTTCTGACTCTTAATAAATGCTTAATATAATGAATTATATAACTGCCAATAATATGAAAATTATTTACTATAGGTACGTATAGTGCAATTTTTCATTTTATGTTTTATCTAACTTTAAATAAATTCTCTTCTGTTTTTCAACTTTTCTTTTTATTAAATCTAGTTTCATTCAAAATTATCTAATTATAAAACTTCTCATTTTAATATTCTCTATTACCATAATATTGCCAAAAATTTGCTCGGTGGGTTTTTTACCATTTAAAAATTCACCTTCAAATTATTTTTTTACAGCAGTTATTTCTAATCCATGAAATTAGACATGGAACTACAACAATTCATCTACAATTAAAGTGGAACAATTTTAGACTAGATAAATTATGATAATTTAATCAAAAGAAAAGAAAAAATAATAATATTTTTTTCAAGCAATCATAGTACAATTAACTAGGAATAAAATTCGATCTACATTTAAAAATCTCAGTTCAAACTTTGATTTCTATGAAAAAGCAAATAATACAAAATCTGTTCTGTTAAAAAATATCAAAAATATGATCGCAAATAATATTAAACGATAAAAATAAGAAAAATAATTAGAATGCAGTTTAAACATTTTAATTAAAGTTGTCTTTTTTTAAGTGAGAAAAAATATTCACTGGAGGTTTGAACTTCTAGTCCAAAACATCGTATCATTATAATTTTCTAAATTTGATTTTTCTATCTTTTTTGCATTTTAAAAATTTACTCGTAACTATATAGCAGCTCTAAAATACACATACAAAAAATTAATTCAAAAATTAATAAATTTAAAGGGAAAATTGCGCGGAAATAATATTGGTATCACTTTATAAGTTATTTTGTTTTTCTGAATTTCAAAGTGGTGTAAAATGATTTTTGTGCAATGCGTTCCAAAGTTATTGAATAAAAACTTCAAAAGTTTGATTGATTTTTGATTGAAAATCTGATTAAAGTTGTGAAAATTTTTTCCTTGGTGAGTACTTATTATACAAGCAATTAATGCCAACTTTGGCAACTTTTTATTCAACAATCTGTCCCATAAACATTATAGTGTAGTGGAATGAAGGTCAATATAATCCATGCAATGGAAGCAAAAGGAGGTATTTTTCGAGACTTTTCTTTAATGATCATATTTCACACAAACAAGCACAAACACGAAAGACAAAACAAGACATTAACGCGCGCATCTTAACAGAACAGCATATCATCACATTATAATTTCAATCACAATGCCATATGGGATGCATACCTAATCAGGCATCGCCATCTATTATCCAAAAGAGAAGTAATGTAATTGCTACAATATTAAAAACTTTGCTTATTATTTGTAATCAAAGAACAAAAATAGCAAGAACAAATTATTATGAATTCAATAAAGGAATTAAACAATGCGGTAAGCACAAAAGAATTCTTTACCTGAGAGATCATTTTGTGTTTGAAGGGTTAAGCAAATTCTCACCATGTGATAACTGACCCAAGTTGCCATGGGTTTATATATATATATATATATATATATAACGAGATCAGAGATTGAGACCTTTTCTGCATGACTGAGCGATTTGTTCACCAGTTACCGAGATTGGCGGAGAAACACCCCAAAGGGAAACCGGGGCGATTTCGACACCTAAGCTTTTTCACCTAGCCGGGTGACATAAGAATCGAAATTTTATTGAAGATTAATAACTATTAATGGGATTGAAATGAATTGAGACAATAATATTGTTTATGAAATGGCGCGATGAAGAAAAAACGGAAGAAAAAAAAAGTAGAGGAAAGATAATAGTGCATAAAACAACTCTAAGGGAAAATAAAGATTATTTCGTAACAAATATATTCCTCAGTTATTTAGAATGTGGTTAAAACCAATTGAAATTTTTTTGTATTTTTTTTCTAAAGAAGGAGAAACTTGATAGTTACAAATCAGAAAAAAAAAAAAGTGCCAAAAATGTACTTGTAAATCCCTGTATCGTATTGATATTGTGTGCAGGGATGGATTTCCGATTAGTGCGCTGTATAGAAAATTTAAAATATCTGAAGGTACGGGAAAACCCAAGAGATCGATCAAAGTGAATAAATTTACTTATAAAACAGAATAGATAACTGATATGTAACGGGTTATCTAAGTTTTTGAATTTGGGAATACTAGATCTCCGGATAATTCAGGATCTAAATTTATTGGAGAATACGTAGCATTACAAATACTGTTACAAAGTAGAAAAATATGAAAGTGCCATATTGCATTTTTAAACCGGCAATTCACTTCCCCTCAAGAATTCTTTTGATGCTGTCGGGTACCAAGTTTTGGAACGACCGTCTCGAGGAGACGCCATATGTAAATTGATGCTTCCCCCCCCTCTCCGAAGCAGCCATTAAAATGATCTAAAATTACATGAGATAGTAATATTTAAGGCTTTATTGCTTCTTCAGTTTTTATCACACAAGATTAAAACTTCACTTTTTTTTTTTTCGTTTAAAATGCATTTAAACATAATTTTCAAAGCATAACTAACCGACCGGGAGCTTCTATAAGAATGCAAGCATCGTAATTTATTCAGAATTAGCTGATACCAGGGGCGTTACCGCCGCAGTAGAAAACAATTTGGAAATATCGTTTGAAATTTGAAATAACTATCTTGTTTAATTAGGAATAATAGAAAAAAAAATATTTATTTTCTTGTCGACAATGAATAATTTCATTGAAATTGAATGATATATAAAGGAGACGTAAAAATAATATTAATTCTATATTTTTGACTTTATTTTTCAAGTGCTTTAGAGTAGACAAGATTTTTTGCTTTTCCGTCTTCAGAAAAAACAAATAAACTTGGTGTCTGTCCGACTCATGAGCATCCAACATACAACTGGCCGTGTGAAAAACATGGATTTTCTAGGTTCAATTCTCACTTGATGTGATTGACCCTTCGCCTTTCTGATGGTCATCGAAAATGCAAGTCGAATTCGGAACTGCAGTTGTTTGAAATAAAGAGGCGTGTCGGTGGGAATAATGGGAATGCGTGGAATAAGCACATCTTCTCCGTTTGACTTTCCGTTAAGAATTGGTGCCTCGATTCTTGCCGCATGTTGATCTTTAGATTCTGAAGCTTGTGAATTTGCAACTCGTAATCGATCTGCTTCATTGCTAACTTGGCGTACCTCGTTTATTTCAGAAGCTTGAATTCGCTCATTTTTACGTGCTGCGCTGGAAGATAAACTAAGTGATAAACGTTTGGGAGGCATATTTTTTGACGAAGCAATCAACACTATATACGCTTGTATAACCGAAATATCATTTATCGATTCACTGAATAAACAGGAAAATTCTGTTTGCACTAGGAAACTTACCTTCATATAACTTACTTTGATATATATATATATATAACTTACCCTGATTGGCATCGATAATAATAATTCTATTTTGTATGCGTGAGATAAATTCTGAATAATATGTGCGATTCGACGCAGCCGAAATATTGTGCCCGTTGAATGGCAATATCTTGTGTAGATGACTATACATTGACAAATAATAATAATAATAATAATAAATTAGTGCTTGTACTAAATATTTTCGATTTCATTTCACTCACATTAAATGGCATCGATTTTAATAATTTTATTTTGTTTGATATATGTGCCATTCATTAATTCTGAATGACATGTGCCGTTTGCCATTGTAAAATAATTGTCAATTTTAAGATAATGTTAAATAACAGAAACGTTTGAAACGATTTGTTCGTAAATTTTATTGTGTTCAAAATAAATGCAAATAGTTTTGCTATGCCTATAACCTTCGCGCAAGTGCCAGCAATACGTTGGCCAAGTTTTATCGCAATCGTATGAACGCTACGGCAGCGCATAAAATACGAAAAGACAAAAATTCATTTTTTATATATTGGATTACATTAAGAACGACTCAAACAGCATTGGATATAACTATTTACGTCATTTAGAGCATTTTTACATTAGAAGTGTATGTTTATCGCCTAAAATTTAGGAATTTGCTTATGAACCGCGATTGCAACGGTCTCCTTTGTGCAAGAAATCTATTTTATCTTTAACGATGAATATATTATCCAACCTGTTTTAGTGCATATTATAGTGTATTAAAGAACATCTTTTGTGTCCACTAGGAGAAGACCAAAGAAGACGTCAGCCGCTGGACGAACCATCGGGTCATGGAGTGGCTGAGGACGGTTGATCTCTCTGAGTATGCACCGAATTTGCGTGGAAGTGGCGTCCATGGAGGTCTGATGGTGAGACTCTGTCCATTTGTGTAATAATCATTAACGGATTTCATTTCTTCTGGTGTTGTACATATAAAAAAAGGCGTTCCAAAAGGTTGCGAAATCTTTACGTTTTAGATCTTAAAGGACAAGGAACTTGACGAGTGAAATTTGGTATGTCGTCTTAAATCTAAAATGATAGATTTCTATCAAATATTGAGATGCAATATGTCAGCGAGATGTTTGTCTGCCTGCTTTTCCAATTGCG
>JAPMOR010101337.1:49648-74869 GCA_026543865.1 Argiope aurantia
AGAATTTTCATTTGGTGTATTAGGGTATTAGTAAACTAATTCTATATTAGTAAACTAAATGCTATATTAGTAATATTAGTAAACTAATGCTAGTAATATGATGGGCGAATGTTTAACTGCCAGTAACCATAAAATATGATGACGGTACAATTTTACGTAGTTTTCGTTTGTATGCAACTACAATTTCACTTTTATTTTGATTATTGAATTGTATGCTCGATACTAATTTTTACGGCTTCCGGATTTACTTGGCGATTTTTAGAATACAGCAAAACTGCCAAGCTCTCTTCTACATAAAATGACAAGATGAGTGCATTTCTGTATTTACTTGGTGATTTTCAGATTTCACCAAGATTGCCAATGTGGAGTTGCCAATCACCAAGTTGGTGCAGGTTTGCATTTTTGGCGATTTATTGCCACCGCCATAAAAATAAACAAGCGCCATATGCACTGTCTTTGTGTATCAAAAAGTTACCTATTTTTTTTAAATTTATTTATTTTTGCTGTACTTTAGTCATAATTTTATGGTTACTCAATCTTTTAATTTTCAATTTTACTTTTCACATTTATTTATTTTTTTATATCTTTATTGATTTCCCAATAGAGGCAATTTTAGGAGATCATTTCCTAAAATCATCTTAACAAAACTTATCATAGCATCAGAAATAAAAAATTAATTTGATGAAAGGCGAAGAATTTCAGATAAACGAATAATACTTAGTCACAAAATTGAGAAAAAATGAATGAATAATACTTGTGAGATTTAATGGTGAATGCACGGATACAAATATTAATTCGAACTTTTATAAACAAATATGCTTCTAATTTAAAATGGCTCGAAATACACACTAGCACTGTTCGTTTCAGTATTCTGAGACAACCACTTTTCGACGATTCTATCTCGTTAAAGGGAGAGACGCGGAAGGATGAGCGCATTTCCGGAATTCTTCGGTCTTGATTTTCGCCCTATTAGATACTTTTTTGTTCAATTTTTTTTCACGCGTATGTGAATGTCGTGTCATTAATTATTACTATTATTTTAATTCAGTCTGCGAGTAATTCGAGTTTATTTTATTGTTAAATGAATACTTCCCTTCCTTTCATATTTCCTCTCACCCTTATTTTGACGAATTTAACCCATCCTAACGCATGCGCAAAAGCGCGGAAGGTTTTAGAATCCGTTGTCAAACAATATTGAGATAATTCTCTTGAAAATGTCTCAAATTCTCGTAGCGAAGCTATATTTGACTTAATTACGTTAATACTGGTGGTTTAAAATTTCGCAGTGTCACAAAGACAAAAAAGAAGAAATAATAGTTATCTTAGTAGCTGAGTCTATATAGACATTTGCGACGATTTATATTATTTATTCCAGAGAAAGCACCTGCTAAAAAGGAAAAATAGTACATATGAAATAGGCAAAGTAATTTAAGACTCCGCAGCTTTAAGGGGCATTGGACCTTTGTGGTTTTTTAATAGTATTTTGAAAGCTATTTCGTTTTGTGTTTTCCTTTAATTATAAAATCTGTACGATATATTTTATTCAACTTAAAAGCAGTATTGTTGAGATGAATTTTGGGACATTATTCTAGTAATATTCCTAACTAATTCTTATTTACAAGTATTACATTATGGTATCTTATAATTCTTTAAAAAAAAGTCTTGTAGATTATAATTTAAAAAATGTATGATCGTATAAAATCATTTTTTATGCCTGATGTACTGAAACTAACTTTTTGGAAAGTGATCTACAATTAATCGTTTTATTATTTCAATTTGTCAAAATTTTCTTCGTAAAACAACTTATATAAAGATTAAATTGAAATCGCTAAAAATAATTAGTTTTTTTTGGGAGGGGGGAGAAGAAGGTTTTGATATTTTTATTGCTTAAGGATTCCTAGAAGGCTTGATCCGGTCCTACACATACACCCTAATAAACTGGTCTGTCTGTATGCTCCACTATCCTTAGTTAGTTTCACACTTGTTTTGTTACATTATTACAAATTTGTCATATTGCTTCCCTGCTAAATGATAGCCGCGTTAATAATCTCCGGTCTTGGCGACGAATTTGGTGACACAAATTAAGTATCTTTAATATTCGAGAAAATTGGCAATAACTCCATTAGTACCTGAGTTGCCGCGTTTGTTCTATAACATTCGATGTCCAGGCTATTAAGATCCGGTATAGAGAGACAGTCAGCTGAGTTGAAATTAGAGAGTCGAGACAATTGAGTTCAGCTCTAGTGAATAGTTGAACGAAGTCTTTTGAGTATTGATCTCTCCTGACTTTTTTCTGAACTATTGTGTGATTTTACTGTTGTTTAATAGAGATTTGCTGCTTGTGTATTGTGAATTTCTGAAAGTGCTGTTTTATGTGTATTTCGTCTGTGTACGTTATCTTTGTTTCTAATCATGTAGAATAAAGCGTTTTTATCCATTATTATGGCTGTTGGACTTCCTACTTTACACCTATCAAACGGATTCCTCTTTATAATGTAAATCATTGCCTTTAGCCTTTGCAAAAATAATTGAATTGAGTAGTATTACCGCTACTATATTTATTTTTTGAAAAACTACATTTTTATATCTTTTTTTTAATTTTCAGACACTGAAACGCAGTCCGTTTTCTTTAGGAAGGAAGAAGAACAAAAACGAGTTCGATCTCGACGATTTTGTGTGCCCAATGAATTCCAATGAGAAATTATTTGGCTCCATGTTACTCAACGGGGCGGAGAACCGCACCGAAGAGGAGAAGTTTCTCATGAAAGAGGTATATTTTGGGTTTCATTATAAAAATTGATAATTTCATTGTTTCTTTTCAACTTCTTCTGAAACATACATACAATATACAATACATTGCATAAATATATTGCACAGTATATTCACCTTTTTACAATCGTCCTTTATACGACAAAGATGGGATGAAAAAAGTTCGGCCTGACCTAGAGGTGGTGCTCCCGGAATTACTTTGACTAAAGCATTTGAAAGTGCCATCTTTGTTTGATACTTCTTGCGTATTTTAAAAGATTTATGTTTGATTGTTTTTATATTGCGCTGTTTTAAAATTTTCTTCTTTTGCTTTTAGCCGAGTATGGAAAAAACTGAAGTACGAGCTGTGATAATTTTTTTTTTTAATAAAAGGCTTATCGCCAACCAAAATTAGCGACTTAAGAAAAAATGTTAGAAAAGTTCACAAAAATATTATGAATAATTGCTGGTTGAAATTGGAAAAGGTTGCTGAGTCTGTTGGTATATCCAAGAATGGGCACATCATATTTTAATCAATATTGTGGGCACGAGAAAGCTGTCAGCAAGACCAGTGCTGCATTTGCTGACCTTGGATCAAAAACTGCAGCGTATGATGATATCGGAACAGTGTTTGGAGCTGTTCAATTCAAATCCAACTGAGTTATAGCTGTGTTTCGTTGCTATGGATGAAACATGGATCCATCATTATACTTCAGACATCTAGCAATAATCAAAACAGTGGACAGCGAAGGACGAATCATCACCAAAAAAAAGCAAAAGGTGCTCCATCTGCCTGAAAGGTTATGACAACAGTTTTTTTGGAGCGCTAAGAGAATTTTATTATTGGATTATCTAGAAAATGGCAGGACCATCAATGCTAATCTTTTGGACAAATTGTATTCCGGAATTTAAGAGAAAAAAAGGACCAGGTTTGGCCAAGAAGAAAATCCTGTTTCACTAGGACAATCCTCCCGTACACAATGTTGTCATTGTCAATACAAAACTTCGTGAACTGAAGTTTTAATTCTTACTCATGCACCCTATTCTCCATATATGACCCCTTCGAACTACAGTCTCTTCCCCAATCTGAAAAAATTTCTTAACTGGAAGGATATTCTGTTCGGATACCGAAGTCATCTCATCGACGAATGCCTACTTTGAGGCCTTAAACGAAAGCTCTTACAAAGAAGGGATCAAAGCATTGCCGCACCGCTGGAACAACTGTATATCTTTGGAAGGGGATACTTTGAATCATTAAACGAATTTTTTTATTTTATTTTCTCTGTTAGGCCGGAAACTTTTCTTCCCACCCTCGTAGAACGTTTGTGACTATTCAAACTTTTATTTTTACCGAAATGAATCCAAATGATTAAAAAAGTTTTCAGCAAATTCTATATGGGCACCCATTTTAAACTAATGATTATAGATTATCATATATTTTTATTTGTAAATCGCAACATACATGATAAAAAAAATCATTCATAAAGCTCTACAAGGTAGACAGTTGAACCTAAAGTTATCAAATTTCCTTTTTACACTACTTTAAATTTAAAAAAAAAATGCTTTCCAGTAATATTAATTTTATTTCCGTACATTTTGCTTCGTAATTTTTTTAAATCGCTTAAATAATTTCTTTTTGTAACGATTATTGCTTTGAAGCGATATTAAAATCATTTTTTTTGTGTGTGTATCATTGTTCTATTAAAGTTAAATCTTTAAAAAAATAAAAAGATAGACAAATAAATCCTAAAATATTATCATAGTATAATCGAATTAAAATTTCAAATCTACTTTATCTCCTCCACCCGTAAACATGTTTCCTCTTTCTTTTTGAACAGATTAAAGCATTTAAACACAACATGTAGAAAAGCATAAAACATGCGAAAGCATGAAATTTTATTTAAGCAAAATTTTCTAATGCAATTTCTCAATTGTTTCCATTTATAAAAATACTGATTTCTCTTATGACGAGATATTTTACTTACAAATTTTCAGCCCAACATTTGTTATGCTCTGAAGGCACTTATTCTTTAATCAGTTTCATATAATATAAATAATTCATCAATATAATAAAAAAACATTAACATTTTTTTTTCTTTCGCTGAATGAATTTTGGGCTTTAAAACTTTCATTAACATATAAAGCATTAAATTGTAAATGAAATTTTGAACTATTGCTTATCAATTTTTTCCCCAATTTATTAACTTTCTTAAACTGACAAAAAATACTAAAAATATGTTTTGTGTGACTTTCTCAATATTTGGATACAAATTAAAAGCAAATGATTTCCAAAATTATACTTTAAATAATCATAAAAAAGCAGGCACAGCAACTTTATAATAAAAACAATCTTGGAGGTTTTATTTTGGATCAAGATATACACATCATGAGAATCGGGCCTATAATCTTCATTAATATTTTATAATCTTCATCAATATTTTAATTTTTTTTGTGATAATTTGCCATGTTTGGTATTGTAATTCAACACTTGTAATTTAATAGTTTGTGAAGATTGTGTTAACTTCATGATGACACAGTACTCTGGTCCTAAAATAAATCTTATTTATAAAAACTTGCTTCCATATGGAATCTGATGATTTATCATTTAAGTAATTTTTAAATTAAATTAGTATGTGCCAATAAATGGTGATTAAATGTTTTATTAATTTTTTTTCCAGATGGTTTTGAAAAATGACAAGATCCTTGAAAGCATGCCTGCTTCAAATGTCTAATTAATAACTTTTTTACTCTTTCTAAGCTGTACATATTGTATATGCATCGAGTTTCATCACAGATGTTTTTATATAATGGATATTTTAGTAATATATAATGGATTCACATTTTAGAAATTGTTATTAAAATTTTTTGTAGAATATACAAAAACAGCACAGAAAGAATCATGTACTCATATACTGGTAAAATCACAAAAAATATTTTATGAAAAAATATTTAATATATTTTCATACTTTTAATGTAAAAATAAAGATAGTTTTTTAAAATTTATGAAACAAAATATTAGTTATTTTGACTTTGTCTACTTTTATTATTTTCAGAATACATTTTTCTCTAATTTAATAATTAAGACATATATTATAATTTGCATAAATAGTTGCCATTTTGATTAAAAAAAACCTTTTAAATTAGGAATTGTATTCCTTATCATCAAATAATGAAAACAAATTATTTCAGGTAATATGTATGAATTTCACTCATAAAACATATATTTTATATATCAAATTAAAACTCACCATACTGAACATAATTTCTTTTTATTTCACAATTTTTTATTTTGATATTTTTTTTCTATGAAGCATAAACAAATTTGCTTAATATAGTTGCATCAATATTTATTGTTCATACATTCAGAATTTCAAAACATTTTTTCCCCCTTCAGGAACATTACATTTTTATTATAAAAAGGCTTTTTTTTTATTTGAAATAAAATTGTCTATATATTTAAAATAAAATTTATCTCTATATCATTATGAATTTTTTCAATTTTACATGAGGACAATTTAAATTTTAGTTAATTAATGTACAGTTAAGAGCAAAGAGCAATACTGCTTTAATGATGGCAACTGATGAATTAAGTAAAAAGATATGCAAGATATATTTGAAAAAATTTAAAAAAAAAAAAGCTAACATGAATTTAAAACATCTTTGATAAAAGATTATGTTCAAAATATTAAACTATTTGCAAATAAATATTCTTTTTTCTTTATACATAGTTGGCAAATTTGTAAATTACTTGCATATTTATCTTCTTTGACTGATTATATTTTTATAAACTTTTCAAAATGAAATATGATTGTTTTCAGTAAGACAATGGGAAAAAATTTGTAAAATGTATTCTTGAATATTGCAGTTTTATACATTGAATTTTTTTTCAATGTATAAAATTGCATTCAACACTAAAAGTATAGAGCATTGATTTGTGCTTTTACAACTTACATATAAATTTATATAATGCCAAAGTCTGCATTAAAAGGCATCTTTCAACCTCTCCAACCCCTTTTTAAAATATTGATTTTATCAGCATAGCTTTAGTTTTTATTATGATTATAATCAAATAAGAAATTATTTGAGAATAGTTTTATTCCATTTACTTGCTTCTAGCATTTCAATTGCATTATTTAATTAGTTACACTAATGTTCCGTTTTAAAGCAACGCTAAATCAGTTATTACAATCTGTTTTTTACATAATATTCTCAATGAATTATCTTAATTTATTGAATTGGATACTTCAATCTAGGCCAAATCAAAAGGACATTACAAACAACAATTAGTAATAAATAGTACAAAATTTTTATTTTTCTATAAGAAAAAAAAAATTACAAACATTGCTGATAAAGAACACATTCAAAATACATGGTGAAAAGAATACATTTCAGTGCGTGCTTGATTCAATTTTATAATTTTCAAGGCCAATCTGGCACTTTCATATAAAATGAATCATCCTAAAAGTTTAAATGACTGCAGTGCAATGAGATTCTTAATCTATCACATTATTTGAGCAATTCTAGAAGTGATTTTTCAAACTCCTACAAAGATCATGTTTAGGTGCATTGAAGTACAAAATTCTGAATTAATGATTTAACAATAAATAAATATTAGAAGGATCTTAAATAAAAATAAAATAAAGCATATTTTCAGTGTTATAATGATAAGAACTTTAAACCATAAGATTTGAAAAATCACAATTAAAAAGATATTAAAACATTTTACAGTCAGTTATTATATTATGCTTGGATAAAGAACTCATATGAATAAAATATAAGAACTCAACAAATGGTCACTAATCATGTGCACATATTTAATTATATATATATATACAAGACTGGAAAAAAAAAAGATGTACAAAAGTGTATGTGATAGCAAATATATCTTTTCATATATAAAATATTCCAGCATTAAAGTCAAGAAACAACAGTGGAGAGACTTGGACGGCTAACATGAGAATATAAAATGTTATAGTTTTGTCTTTCACACTGCAGTTATTTTAAGCTACGAATCATCAGTATTGAAAGGAACATTTCATTTAAAAAAAGTAAATGTTCATTCATAAGAATAATTTTATAATTTAAGAGAAATAATAAATCATGTATATGAATAGACAGGAATGTTTCAAATTAAATTCTTTATATTTGTACTAAGAATATAGCTGCAGATAAGAAGCATTTTTAGAAGTATGCACCATCAAGTTTACAAAAAGAATACCCATAAATATTTAGGAATACTCCATTTTCTTCACTAACGATTATTATCATTTTATTCTGCTTTTGGGAATTTCAAAGAAATTTACCATTTTCTAAAAAAATGCAAGATATATATAATAATGATAATATATGAAAACATATTAAAGAATAGATACCTATACAAAAAATAATCATCAAACAGATTATTTCTACGACATCTGTATTATAAATAGCAAAATAAATTATATTAATTATTTTTATGAATATATTAAAATTTTTTCAGGAACTTCATTTTTGATTTTAACCACCCCATATAATCATTTTATATATTGCACTAAAATTCCTGATTGTTATACACTGCATTAATAATATAACATTTATATTTAAAATAAAAATCAGATCAAATGCATTAAAAGGCAATAAAAAATATTAGGTCATATTTACTATTTTTCACAGAATTTTTTAAATACAAATCCCTACAAAAGTAGATAAAGCAAACATAAAATAAGGATATTAAAATCCCATTCCCTAAGGTTAATAAAAAAAAAACTTCTTAAGGTAAAAAAATACTCATAAGATTAAATATAAATTCATCTTGATAATAACAGAACAATGACAAGAGAAAAGAAAGTACTAAATACTGCAACTCATTTTAGCTAAAACTAAAATCCACTTACACAAATATTTACATACATCCATAAAATACACAACTTTTACAAACAAAAAAGGTCTTAAAACTGCAATGCCATCTTAAATACAATAATTTTTTAAAAAAATAAATGTACTTGAGACTATAAAACAAAAAGTTCATTTGTGAAACTGCTAAATGCTCTATCTAGATTCATTAATCAATTACATTAGTTTAATCTAAGAATAAATATTTAGTCATTGTACTTGCTAAAAGAGCAAAAGGCTACCAATTTTTACAAAATTAAAATAAAGCAGCCTAATGAGAAGAAAGTGTATAATTACACAAAGACCAAGTACATAAGATTCATGATGTTCCTGCTGATTTAAAAGAAAAAAAAATCATTTGTTTATTACTCAATTAAATCTTTTATCTTTTTACTACATTTTCTCAAAACCAGAGTAAAATGGAATGTTATAAAAAATAAAAGACACAACAGTAAATAACCAGAAATATATAAAAATTGAAGACATCAATTTATAAAATAAAAATAAATTATTATAATTTGCAGGATGCCAATAGAAGGCATTTATTACTTTTTTGATTCTATTATCAAATTTCTGTAAATTTGATAAAATATAATCTATAAATAATTGCATAATTCAGCAATTATTATTAATGAAATCAGCAAACATTTTACTGATTTCAAATAAAAACCAAACAGAAACATAACTGCAATAACCAATAATTGATTGCACATTGACTTAATTGAATAGCAAAATAACAAAAAAATTTAAGTACACATACCCTTTAATAAAATTTAAAAAAAATGGATAAATGAAAACAATTATAGTGATCTAAAACAATATTAAAAGACAATTTTCCGATGCCAGAAAATTATTAACAAATATGTGCACAAATGGCTGCAAGAACATTTTATTTCTAATAAATTTATTGCATTACCTGAACTGCACAATGAAGAATTAAAAAAGAATTCATTTAAGAGAAAAGGATAAAAGTTTTAAATATTAAAAACATCAGCTTATCACAAAATAAAAATTAAAAATCGAGAAAATGTAGTTAAAAAACATTTCATTTCAAAGACAATGCTTTATGTTGATTAAAGTCAATCAAGAAGGGTCTAATTAAAAATTAATTAGTAAGATACTTCTTCGAATATATAAATTTTCATCTAAAAATTGAAATGATTTGCTTTAAATAAGCATGAATATGATTACCTCTCCCTTCAAATGTTCAAATTAAAGATTTAAGAACTACCTCTACCAGAAATATGAAATAACTACCTCTTATAAGTACAAATCTGCCTAGCAACAATAAAGTTTATTGATATAACTTGCCTCGAAAACTATCTAAAGTTTTTGTCATCTAATATAAAATAAGTTTGGCAAATCGCAACAAAATTGTAGGAAGTTTTTGAGATTTTTAATTGGAAGCATTACACAACAGACACAAGTAAATTTAAAAACTTAATTCGGCAGTTCCCAAAATTGGGTCTTTAAATCCCATTCAATCAATTTCCTCACAAGGATATTAAGAAACATTTAATTTCATTAATTATATTTTAAATTGAATTTCACAGCTTACAACATCCGAGAAGAATTAATAAGCAAGTGGTTTGCACAAGCTCTGATAGATAATACATACTTTGTATTTCATATATATAAGTACCACTCTCATAATAGTTTGTTCAATTGTCAAATTTCCAATATTCCTCAAGATAGTAAGTTTTACAAGCAGAGGCTGAGAATAAATGGAAATGGCTAATAGAGATTTGTATCCTATTCTAATTCTTCAATTATACACACAATTAAGTGGAAAAAAGATATGTTTTTCTAATTAATTAAACAAATTTTGACTGAAAAAAAAAACATATCTGCTCATATACGAAATTACTCAGAAAATTTTAACTTTATTTACAACTTTTTATTTATGGGAAGTTAGGTTTATGCCAACTACTGTTATAAAATCAAATTATAGTGTCAAAACCTATAAGAAATAAAAATAGCTTGTCCATTATTAATATAACAACTAATGATCAAAACTTAATTATTCAAAACATTTCAATAACTTTTTGTAACTTAAAACATTCCTAATGTTAAAAATTATTGATCATCTGGCACAAAGTACGAGCAGAAATAATGTTTGATAGGGTTGTTCAGAAATATTTGGATACAGCAAGGACACAAAGGATTAAAAAAAAGTTTGAGAACCACTGATATAATTAGATTTAACCACACAGAGTGTTATCATTCAAGATGCTAGTAAAGTTCCATCAATAATAATACTCAATTTTATCCTTAACTGCTATCATTGCCATAATGATGCAAAAAACTTAGTAAAAATTCTTATTATATATATATATCAATATCCTTGAAAGTTTGTGAACTCCATCCTTTCATCTCTTTATATAAAGTGATTTTTAACTAAAAAAAATTTTAAAAATGGAAGTACAAAATACTGCACATAGTTTCATCAAAATCAGATAAAAAGTATAACATAAATAAAAAACAACCCAACAAATATAAAAGTTTTTAAAAAGTACCAGAAATCTTAAAACTGTGTTAATAGATGACTTTTATCTATTCTAAGTACACACACACATCATTACAAAACAATAAATAATGATGAAAAAAAATCCAACCATTTAACTATTCCACTTCAGGAAGCCTCAAAATATTCATAAAAATGTACAAAAACTATTGATCAATAATATAGCTCTAAATAATGCACTTGAACACCTGAGTGATGATTTATATCTATAAAAGAGATTCTGCTGGTACAGTGTTACATTTAACATAAAAAATATACACATTCATTTCAAAACTTCCTTTGGTCCAAACATTTGTAATAAGTTGGCTGGATGATCATGAAGATTTCAATTTGTGACTACAAAAATACACTAACTGCTGTAACTAATGACATCAAAATGAAATACAGATGCCAAGGCTTAGTGACTGATGCATCAGATCTGTAGAGATCAACACCACAAGCCGGTGGACAAATCACGTTCGGGGTTTCTAAAAGAGGAATGAAATACTTTATTGAAAATTTAGCATACAATTTTCCAAAAATTAAAACAAGCAATATTAACTAAGATTTTATAACAATCATGTTACCGATTTTATCTGATACAAACCCATATATTAAAGTTTTTTAAAACTCCTTTATTCATAACATGATAATCTTATCTAAATTTATATCATTTTATTACCACTTTGTTAAGAATTACTTTAACTTTTTCTCCTTTAAGATTTTGAATGCTCAGGAATTAGGCTTATATATATTATTAAAAATATTTATATTTCTTGCAAAAAATAATTTAAATGCACAGTTGAAATATAATTAACAAACACTCAGCAAAAAAAGAAACACACACACAAGAAGTTCGAACTTAACTTGCATGATATTAAATGAATTCCATAAAATTATCATTAATAAACTATCTTTCTCTCTATCTAAACAAACAAAAGGGGATGAAGGAAGGTCAAGTAAATAAACTATTTTCTCCATATTATCAGAATTTCCCTTAACAGGGATAAAATCTTTTACATAGATTACTGGGTTCATTAAGACTCTTAAGATATGAAATATCAAACATTGCAAAGAAAATGCAGTCATATATTTGGACAGATTTGGCATAGTTCTGCAATATTGTGAAATGTTATCATTTATTCAGAAAAAAAAAAAAAGTACTTGGTAAAAAACTAAACAATTTTCAAGCCCTCATATAGAGATCATTAAGAAAATTCTTTCTTTTTTTCCCCAAAGAATTTTTAATGACACTCCACAATTTGGAGTATATATTATATAGTGCATTTTTCTGATTTTATTTATGGGGACTGAAGACATAAATAGGTCCATCATATTTAATCATAAGTGTAAATATAGTTTATTAGTACAACAGTTGTACCAGTTTCAAAGCAAAATGGTGCTAACACTCTAATGGTGCCTTTTTTTTCCATCACTCCTAGAAAAAAAAGATTATTTTATACAGTAGATAATAATATTTCATTAAGAAATAAAAGTAAAACTTACCAAAAAACTCAATAACTTTCTCATGTGAACCTAATTTATTTATGGCTTTACAAGTGTAGAACCCATACTGCCTTTTTTCAGCAGTAATGATACGAAGTGTAGTATCTGTAAACTCTTGAGCTGTTGGAAAAATGGAGATTTGATAATGCTGATTATCATTCAATTGTATACCATCTTTTATCCACATAATAGATGGAGAAGGGAAGGCCTCAACATGGCATTCAAGAATTTGATCATATTGAAGGGCTTGGCCATAACGAGGTCGCTCAATGGTTACAAATGGACGGAATTCAACTTCTACTCCAATGTTTCTACGACTACCACTACCAACTCCATTATCAGCTACACAGTAGTAGGTACCTCTATCATCCTTGGTAATATTGAAAATTGTAAATTTGCTACCAATGTAGACAGAACCTCCAGTGGGCAATAATTCATTATTTTCTCTTCGCCATGATATTCTTGGAGGTGGATATCCTGATGCATAACAATTCAGTTCTACTGTAGATCCAGAACTGGTAATGACAGACCTAGTACTGTTATCTGATATAACAGGAGGCACTGAAATGAAAATATTGAAGGGAAAAAAAAACTGGTAAATTGAAAATTGAAGCTACATAATGACACAATTTAAATCAATATACTCAACTAGGAACTCAGATTAAGTTGAGCATTTTTAATTCGAATTCATCAGTAATTTTTTAAGTTTGGTCTCTTGAATTTCTTAATAATACTAAATATTATTTCCATAATACTAAAATATTATTTATAATTGAAACTTAATTGCATTAATTCAAACAGAACTCTTTTACATCCGAGTTACTTGGGTGAGCATTAACCATAAATGAATATAATTCTTAATCTATTAAAGAACTTTTCTTTTTGCTTACACTTTCAAAATCTTTGAATACACAAGATGTTTTATATACAGTTACAGAAATTGTTTTTAAAATCTTATTTTAATTTGAATTTCAATTAAAAATTACCTTATGTTTTTGTATTTTTTATTTGAATTTAAATTGCTTAACATCAGGTTTTAAATCATCAGAATTCTACTATTTTTAATCAATAAAAAATGTGAGTAAGTCATTCTGTTGATATTATAAACAAAAGGGCATTCTGTTTTGAGATTTTTTTTTTTCAATTCCTATAACAGAACATCTGAAATAATCAAGTTCAAATATAATTAATAATCTAATAATATGTATAAATATAAAATTATCTTACTAGATGCAAAAATTATATCTTGCATTAAATGAAATGGTATTTAATAAAATAGATCCCCCCCAATAAATACAAAATAGAGCTGCATAAAGTTTGGCCCATGATCCTAAACAGTCAATATGAAAAATTTTGAGGCTGCAATACTGTTCCTTTTTACAAACTGAACATTTGTAATAAAGATACATACAAAAATAATGGTACTTACGTATTAATGCCACCGCAGCTGCAGATTTGGCAGTTTTTAAGGGCCGCCAATCGCTTTCAAAATTCAACACCAACGGATTGCACTTTATTGGCGTATTAGTGCAAAAATCGCCAAATCTGTAGCTACGGTGGTGTTAATACGTAAGTACCAAAATAATTTATCCTTAAAAGATTAGAAATTATATAAATAATTCAATCTAATTTTTGCTCAATTACTACATATTAATTTTTTTGAAGGCATAAGTAATTTTTTACATAAAAAAAATGGAACTTAACAAATTTTA
This sequence comes from Argiope aurantia, assembly GCA_026543865.1. Taxonomy (NCBI): domain Eukaryota; kingdom Metazoa; phylum Arthropoda; class Arachnida; order Araneae; family Araneidae; genus Argiope; species Argiope aurantia. Next base: position 63,989 of record JAPMOR010101337.1, read on the forward strand.
TCATAACATTTAAAACAATGATACATTTGATGATACACAAATTATTTTAAAAATTCAGTTTCAGATAACACATATTTAAAATAACTCAAATCCTAAATTTTTTGTACTTAATTTTATTTATAATTTCATTTCTTTTAGAGTTAATAATTTGTACTATTACAAAAAATATGTAAAATCTTTTACCAATTATTCATGATATAAATTAATCAAAAATTTCTTCAAGCAAGTGTTCAACATCTTGCATCAGAAAAAAAAAAAGAACAATTATTTATAAAACAGATTTTAATGTAAAAATACTCAAATTCTTGCACACAATGCAAAATCCTTCTACATTAACACACCATCTTTTATGTTAATTATCCATTTAAAAAAACATACTTACATCGGACATAAACCCAAACATTGGCTTTCAATTTGCTAGCAGGTCCTGTTATGATTTGACACTCATAAAGCCCAGCATCAATCTCTTGTAGTTTACTTATCTATATAAAGGTAAAATAATCAATCAAGTTCATTACCTATAAATATATTAATTTATTTACTCATTAAAAAGTAAATGGAAAGAGACTAACTGTTAAAGTATATGTTCCTGTGCCATCATCGAATCGAACAGAGTATCTATTTCCTGGGACAATTTGATTTGTTCCTGATGATATAAATAGCTGATCAGAAGGGATATTTGGATTGGTTTTTAACCAAACCACCTGAGAAAAGATTTTATTAACCATGTTAACAAATATGCAAGAATAAATTCAATAAAATAACTTTAGCATACATTTTTATCTTTCTCTCATTTATAAAATACTTACAGAATAATCCTCAGCATATTGAACAGAACAATCCAGTTCAACGGTATCACCAATATTCACAACTTTCTCCTGGGATATATATGATATAGTAGGGCTACGTTGAGCAACAACTAAAAAGAATATAATTATGACAAATCTAGAGAATATAAATATTTTTTATCTTCTCCTCCCCTTTCCCATAACCTTACAAAAGGAAATAATTTAAGGAATATATGTATGAGAATTATATACATTTCACAAAATATTCAATTTGAAGCTTTATTATTAAACATCAGGTCAATATTTAATTGGCAAATAAATTTTTGACATTTTTTATAGAACAATAAAATAATACAGAGAAAATTATGAAACTAGGAGGAAGGGATACCTGGTAAAACTAATTTGCCTATTTATGCAACATCATGCCAAGCACAAGTAAACTAACTAAATAACTCTACAATTAGGTTACCATATTTGACAATTTATTGCCTTTAAAAAATTGCACTTTAGTAATATTTAGCATATTGCTAAATGTAATTTCTTAAGTTTTTATTATATTTTGATTATTTCCATATATACAAGGAACAAAATTATAACAGGCAAAGAAATAGATGTGTCACTTTTTTTCTCTCTGGCACATTGTCAGGATACATTTTTTTCATGCAATTAATTAAAAAAGTAACAAATGCCAGAAAAAGATCAGCTATATCTACAGAAAATTCTGGTCAGTAACAATCAATAAACTGTACGAAGTCAACATAAATTTAATTAAATAATTGAAAATAAAATTCCCAAGTCCATAATCAAAATCTATTGATTTAAAGTTTTAAAAATAATAATTATAATAAGCTGGAATATTAAAATCATGGAAATCCTTAATTTATAAATAAAATTGTTAATAAAAAGGATAACATGTTTTGAGACCTTGCCACTTCCTTTTAGTGTATGAAATCAAAAGCTTAATTCGAAATCATGGAATCCTTACAAATACTCTTTCATGCGAATGACATTTTTCTACTCATGAAATATTTTAATTATTAGATTAGCTTTTTCTCAGCATTTCTTCTACCATAAAAAGTAAGCCTAATTAAATAAAATATAGATTTTACAGTACACAGAAATATGTTCGTAGTATTAAAATTATATCTGTTTTCAAAGGGACTTGGAAAAATCTGGAGCGGGTCACATATTTATAAATAATAACGCAAGTAGAATTACATGATATTATTAGTGAATTACTGATAAACAAATATTCCTGTTAACTATTTTTAATGGATCTTACCGAAATAGCATATGTTTACAAAAAATATCAAAATACCAACAAGCAACATTTTGAAAACAGCAGTCACGCCTTAACGGCACCTTCTGAAGCGTTGTTGCCAGATATTAACTCTGAACTGGCGTAACGAATTATGGCGCCACAATAGATTGGTAGTTAACGAATAATAGTACATGTGAATATGAATTTCACCCGCTGTTGAATGCTGAGAACTTTAAATTACAGTATATTTACATTACATCTTTTCAAATTATTTATTATGTTTTAAGATTCAGATGTGACCTAATTAATTTTCATTCAGTGTTTTGAATCATTTTTGTGGAGTTCAAATCTGAATTATCGAAGTGGATTATTATATAAAAGTCTCATACAGAAATAAATCAAAATGATTCTTTCTTCTGCATCTTTAAAAACAAAGTAGCGCATAAATTTTTGTGCATATATAAAAGATAAATCTCTAGATAGGTAAAAGTTTTCAATATTGTAACATTTGATATCAGTTTTCTTCATATTATCGTGAGACCATGATGCTTTTTGGTTTGAGGTTTTTAAAGCTTCATAAATCGTTTTTTCATCTAATTTCAGTCTTTTTATTAGCATGTACATACATATATATGCTTTTGTTATTTAGTGTACATTACTCTGTTTTACTTGGTCAAGTGTAATATATTGTAAATAATTCAATTTATGATAATTTAATTTTAAAAAATATTCTTTTTCTTTTAGATTTTAATTTTTGTTTGCATTTATCTTAACGGTATTTTAGGAATTTTCCATCACACTGTAGTTTTATTTGTGCATTAGCTGCCTTTAGGGACCATCTGGTTTGTCAAGATGACTTCGCACTAAAAGATTCAAATAAATATTTTTTGTAGCTTGGTATTTATAGCAAAATATAATAAAATATTATATAACTCATACTATTATAATATTAAAAAAATTGATTTTCCATGGAGAATATACATGCGATTTCCTACGTCTCGCTATTAAAATCTTATTCATGTAATAATTTAAAACTATTGGCAGTGGTCTCCCCTAACTTTCTCGCATGCACTCTAATAACGGTATTATCATTGAGAACGCTTTGATCGGCTTCGCATTCGATAAATACGAAATATTAATTTTTGGCGTTAATTTTGCTATTTTACTGAATTTATTGCGTAACCTTTGGCGAATTTATTGACAATTAAACCCTCGAATGCCGTTAAAAACGTCCGAAAATCCAATTTCAATATGAAATGCGTTCTACCCAACCGATTGTAATTAAATTTTGGTACAAAACTGCACTTTTGTAGTCACTAAATCCCGTACCAAATTTGACTCATTTAGAATCATTGCGTTCTTGAGGTATAGCATTTGCACGTTTCTGAAAATACAGACCAACAGATGTTTTCAATGCCTTGTTGAATTTGACTCAAAATATTCAGAACATAAAAAAAAAAAAAAAAGAGTAAATATATTCTGCTATATCTTGTGTTTATTGAGGACGCTTCCTTGTTTTCCATCTATTGTTTTTGGATGATGATACACTCACCGAAATTCGTTTAAAGATAGAGAGAAATGAAATAAGTTATTGGGCGCGTACCTGAAGCATTTGTAGCTACTTCTGGAGGATTCTTATTAAAGACTTTATTATCCTTGCTATATTCTCTTCTTATTAGCACAAAATATTGTACGATCACGATACTATTCAATATTTTGAATGTCGCACAAAATATCGTGATAATATTATAGGGCATTTTGTCCATATAATAAAAGAAAAGAAAAAAAGTGGGGAGAGGATGAAATTATTGCTGTAAAGAAATGATCTAAGAAAGACAAAAGGTCAGACAAACATTTTTTTGTATTATAAAAAAAATTGTTAAGCGCAGAATGCAATGGATAATTCAGTCTGACAAACAATGACAACAATGAATTATCAAGCCTAATACATTCTCATCCTATTACGATTTAGAGAAGTTCGAAATTATTTTCTTCTAATTAAGTACAGAATGTTCCGCAAATGTTTCATTTTCCTTTTTATTCATTCAAGAAAGACAATAAAGGAATAAATAAATATTAAGTTTCTTGCATTCCCTCGAGTTTCAAGCGTTCACTTCTTAATGAATGATCTTATGTAAGAGTAATTGATTTTCCTTAATTAAGAATCACGTGAAATATTTTCATTTATTATAACTCATTTAAGCTAAACATGAAACTATGAGAGACGATATTTTTTTCAAGAGTAATTAATTTGTTTTCTTTTAAATATTGATGGCGAAACAAGTAACAATCTTTAAAAAAATATATATATTTTATATCCTTTTTGTTTTGGTACAATGTATTTTATTGCGGAATTGCTTTAAGAAAATGATTAAATAAACCCAAGAAAAAATAAAATAATCATATAATATAATATTTACAAAACTAAGGAATTACGAACTAATAGAAAATTTATGTATTATAAGAATAAGAAAAAGAGTCTCTATATATAACTGAAGTACTATATACATATAAAAACCAAAAATCTCTTTTATCAAGAAAAATAAATTATAATTTAATCATGCACACTTTTTTTCCAAACTATTTTATTATTAAGGATTCTTTTAAGGATAAAAAACTTTTTTTCTATCATCTACTTAAATAATTCATATTATCTGAATATTTTTTTTTTAAATTCTAGTCAAATAGTAATTGGCATTCATTATTTAAAATTTATATACATTTATAACTTTTCAATTAGTTATCTATAAATGAAATGATTATTTTAGATCTTACATTGGATTCGCATATTATCCGAATTTCAAATATTAATTGAAACAACAAATTTTTTGAACGTGAATAATTCTTTTCGATAAAATTTTATAATCATATTATTTAATCAGCTATTGAGTAAAATTTTTTTTATCTCTCTCTTCGATTTTTGGAATATATTCTGTATAAATATACTGGATAAAAAAAGATTCTTTCACGTTGATATTCTTTTTACGTTTGTTATCCAAATATTGACCTGCAAGTAGACTTTTCTCAACACTAGATGGCAGCACGAAACAAATAAAATGAAAAAAATCGTTAGAATTTTCTTTTTCTTTCTTAATTAGATTAAGAACATTAAATTATGGGATTGTTGAATTGTATATGATGGAGGTAAAAACAAAACCTTTTTGAAATCATAATTCTGTTAAAGCTAAGAGAAAATCAGAAGAATAATGAAAACCAAAACTAATTTTGATTCCACTTTCAGAGATCATAATATTTTTTCGAAAACGATTTTTTTAATTAATATGACAAATTAATTAAATAAGTTAAATAATTTCAAATAAAAGTGAGGTAAATTAAACTACAGTTTGAAAAGAGCACCTTTTAAAATGCTTCCTTCTTTATTACTTAAACTTCCGTTATATGTAAAATTTATCGTGAGAAAAGCATCCAGAAATTCAACCATCATTAATTTTACTTTGAAATATTTATTGACATCTAAAATAATTAATTTAGATCTTAAATTGATTGCATGAAGATGATTTATTTTCATTTCCACGGGGACATTTAAGATTAACAATTTATATGTTGGAATTACGGTTAAATTTGACATATATACGCATATAAAGACAAATGATTCGATTTGTATGGGAATATGTGTTGAATCTATTTTTCAATTAAAACGATTTAAAATAACAGGAATTAATGGATCAAGAATATTTTTGATGTTGCTTTCAGATATAAATGATCGCGAAATCGTACATTTATTTGCACTGATCTAATATAATTTTCTTTTTTTACTGTGAAACGTGCAGTGGATTCTAAAATTATGTTAGTGCAACATATTTAATAATCATAACTCTGAGTTAGAATTATTCAATTAAAGTTCATAAAAAGAGCAGATTATTAGTGATAAATTTGACGTTTGGGATCTGCAATTTGAAAGTAGATATTGTTATTGTCATATAAACTGATAAAACCATCAATATTCATAAACACAGTTTTAATATCAATATGATCTTTTTGCTTTCAAATATACGAGGAGAAAGTATTGAAATCATCAAAAAATTCGATTTAGAGATTTTAAAGAATCTCCACGTTTCAGATCTCCATGAGTACGAAAAACACATTTTTTTTTAATTATCCATTTGTTCTGTGAACCGCATTAAAAGAAAGTGAGCTAGGCAAAAAGTGTTATGTGATTTTTACATCAAATTTATAGATTTTGAATTACATTTTGAACATGAAAGGTAGGAAGTTTGTTTTGTTTGTCTATGCGAGAAAAAATATATACGAGTACTAAAAACATGAAAAAGCTCGATAAATAAAATTACGAACACAATTTCAGAAATTAACCAGTTTAGTTCGTTCAACCTGTGTACACATCAATTTAAATCTTCATTTTGGAGTGGTAGATATATATATATTTTTTATCTTATAAATATGAAATATTTTACATATTAATATGATTTTTTGCAAAATTTTCTATGCAACCATTTGTATTGCACTCGACGTGTATGCATCATCGTTTGACTTTAAAATGAAGGACTTAAGAGATTAAAAAAAAATTCCGCAGTTAACGGGTAAAAGTGCAGATTATCATCAAATTTTAAACCAAATCCATCAAAGCGTTAATCATTTCTTTTCGGTCTATATATTCACATGCATGTAAACACGATAACTCAAAAATTCTAAGATTCAGCAATATGAAATTTGGTATGTCACTTATTATTAATGTTATAAATTTCCATGAAATTTTGATTTAAATAATTTGAAAAAAAAACCCCAACCTAAATCAAATGCATTCTCGTTTTTTTTCCTTCTACACTACGACGCATAAAACCGAGATTCCGTGACACCGTGTTTTGCAGGGAGACTATAAAAGGTGAAGTGCTCACATAAGGAGTGAATATATCTTTTTGAAAGAGAGTTCCTAGAGCGAACCAGTAGCTATGGTCATTGGGCGCTACTGCCATTATTTAATTAGGCATTTACCTTCTACTTGTGTTTCTAATGTCAATAAATGCTTTATCTTCTCAACTTGGCTGTCTTTTTGTTACTTGTGCTTAGTGTTTCCCATGATATTGATAGAATAAAGTGTCGTTTTTCATTGACCACACCAGTTTCATTTATCGCGTACCAGCTGGTAGCTTTTGAACAATATTCATTCATATAATTCTTGGTTTAGTTCTTTAAAATTGACATATTAAAATTTTTGTACAATATATTTAAATAAATTAGGGGAATTTTATACATCAAAAATTCTTTTTGCAGTTTTGAGAATATTTGCTTTATTTTGGTGCGACTAAATAAAAACTATACAGAAGCATTGAATTTCAAAATAATTTCCCTGTTCCGAAATTTAAAATATATATTTAAAAAATATTCATAAAAAATTATTCATTTATTATAATATGCTTATGCTTCTTTCCCTTTCAATTTTCAATGTTTAATCAATAAATTTTTTAAGAGATATTCATATTGAACTTAGCAGAATTAGCTATCCGATTTTAGACATCTAAATTAGTTTTGGAGAAAAAATATTATCTAAAAATTTTTTTAAGTATTATCGGCTATATTCACTTTTATTATTTTTACAATTGTTTGAGTAATACTATTCAAATCGCATTCTATTAAATGGCATTTTGTAAATCTACAGAAAATATATCAAATAATTTGAACAAAATGATTTAACTTTTAATATTTTATTCAAGATATGATTTAGGAAAAACAAACCGGGAAAAATAAATATAGACTTTTTTTTAACCTGTAACTCAGAAATGTTATAGGTTATATAAAACCAATTATTTTTCTCAAGAATAATCGAACATTTATAAGTGAGAAAGTAATGTTTTAATAAAATTATATCGCTTTGTCTCTAGTTTAAGTTAGTATAATTAGAGAAAATTTCTCATTATTTTTTACTTATATTTTTATAAATGTATTTAAGAATGATTCTTAATTTTTTTATCAAATTTTAATTAATATCCAAAAATGATTGTAAGCTATTTAAATAAAATATAAATACTAAAGAAATATCCCATTTTAAAATAGGCGTAGTTTTTAGAAAAACAGGTTGAAAAAATATTGGTTTAAAAACCTTTTAATCCTAATTTCTTATTTGGTAAGATTAAAGATTAGACAAATTGTTAAACATGTTAAAAGTAAGCGTTGTCCAAACATCGTCCGAAAACTCACCAAAAGTTTGCCGTAATAGATAGCTACCAGAAATAAACAGCTTAATAAAAAATTGTCATTGAGAAATTGGTCACAAATAATTCCATATTGGTCATTTTATATTTACATTCAACCCCTTCTTTTTTTAAAATCTGAAACAAAACTACTTTGAAAAAGAAAAAACAGTTTAAATTCTGTCTTCTAAGAAATTAAAATGCTCTATAGACGTCCCCAGGATTATTAATTTCGATTCCACTAATGCATTTAGCAGCCAAATTCAAAACTATTTCATCTGGGAATTTCGATTTAACCGGCTTATATTTCTTGCCATTCGTAATAAAACAATATAAGTATTTTTTTTCTTGCACTATTTTTAAATCAGTCGGAATAAAGAAAGCAATATACCGTTTTGAAAAACTGAAAAATCTGAATTTTTTTCCAAAATAGTTCAAATTGGATGAACAGAAATTAATAAAGAAAAACTACTGAAATCATTAAAATTACAAACAAACAGTAAATGTAAACGTAAAGTACAGAAAAGTATTTTACTTTACTTCAAGGTAAAAAAAAAATCAATGATAACTTATAAAAAAATAAAATAGTCGAAGGAGACATGGCCATTGATAAAATGTTTCATCAAAATGATTTCATAGTTCGCAAAATATTTGTCTCATATGTTTGAAATTTCAAAAAAAAAAAAAAAATCAGTTAGTTTTAATTTACATTTAAGGATTTAATTTAAAATACAGTTACTTATAATTTAAAATTCGTAACATCGGTATTATCTGTTTCAGGATGGCAAGTCCGATTAAAGACAATATCGATGAAAACAAATTATTTTTATTAATATGCATAATGATATATTTTAATCCAATTTAAATCTTAATTAATTTTCTAATTTTCATTTTAAATTAGCCCATATTACTATATCTTAAAATTGTCTCTTATTTCCTAATTCAAATTCCACATTTTTTTAAATTTAATTATGCCAATATGTTTTTTTAAAATTTTCTTTTCTTTGTTTTCGTATGCCACGAGCGGATAAGAATTACTGGCGAAATTGTAGATATTTTCATAGATACCTAAAGTTCCCTTTCTTGAGTTTACATGTATGAACGAAATTGCTATTAGAATCTGGTAATAAATTTATTGAACACACACACACACACACACACACACACACACACACACACACACACACACATTCAAAAGTTTATAAATTATCCTTTAACAATGAATTTCATAGAAGCTCCTATGATAGAAATATATAGATCTTTGACTTTTTCGCTAAACACGTTTTTTTTCAAATTTCAGTACTCATAGGATAAATTTTAATCCTCTCAATATCATGAAATTTTATAAAATAATGTTTCCAAACCTTCTGCATATATTAAAAGCATTTTAATTTTTTCAGCATAGTAGTATTAATCTTTAGAGGCTATTGTCATGCAAAATATCTTTTTTTTTTACTTTAAAGTTTACGCAACATTTTTTAAAAATTTATTATTTGCATATTTAAATAAAAATAAATTCATTATATTTATTACACCTATGCTCATATATTTTGCTAATTTTGGAGGAAATTATTTCTTATGAGAAACATCGATTTGTGAATATTGTTACAAACCTGTATTGTTGCTTACCAGCACTGTTAGTTCTATCACTGGAAAGACCGTTTTACGATCAGCTCTGTTGGGTGCTGATTGGGTGCGGCGTCAGTAATCTCAGAGCTTGCAACATACTTTGTGACCAATTAGATGACCATACTTTGATGACGAATTTGGTGACTTTGGAGACAAAATAGATATTTATGGAACTTCTAGAATTTTAGCAATTGAGACAATAGGAATCGAGATACACCTGATTGGTCCAAAACTTTCTCTTCCAGGAACTATAAAAGGCCAGCACTCCCAAACTGCAGTCAGTGTAGTCGTGTATTGAGTTGTGGAAAGAGACGGCGGAATAATTGGATCAGTCCAGCGAACATCAAGCGTTGTGTGGAATTCAAGCGATTACTGAATTGAGCTGCATGCCGAGTTCTGGTGTTTATTATGGAAGCAGCATCGAGTCGTGTGAGGATAGCCAGCCGTGTAGTAGTGTGTCGACATTTGGATATAGCTAAAGCGAAGAGACAGTGGAGATTTGCAGACGTTTGGAGAGATCGCAGAGTGAAGTTACGTAAATTTACTCCTCCTGCTGAATTCTGCCTGGCCGCTTTGTGTACTGTTGTTGTTATTACTGCCAATTACTACTTGTGGGCTACTTTTTGTTGTAGTTTGCTGCTGTGCATTGCGTGTGTTCGTCTCGGCTGTATATTTGTCGTCTTTGTATTAGTGTCGTCGTGTCTAATAAACGTCGTCGTTGTTTTCTACTAAAGGTCTGTTTATTTGATCGATCAACAAATTGAGAAAGAACACCGAAGGAATTTCCGTTAACAATATGAACTTGAAAACTATAGCATCACTGCATATATTCCATTTGCCAATAAAAAAAAAACAAATACATTAAGAAATAAATATTTTTCTTCTATATTATAATTAAAATAACTCATTTCTTATGATGTATTAAATTTTCTATCAAATATTAACGAAAACATTCCCTTTATTTACAAATGAATTCTCGGCAGTTTCCATTATCGAGAACACCTCATTTATCTTATGTGGTCCCTGATTTTACTAC
>JAPMOR010101337.1:74879-132951 GCA_026543865.1 Argiope aurantia
CTTCTATATGATTTCGAATAAACGATATAAGTAAGATTGGAGAATTTGACTTGTATCATGAATATGAAGACTCCATTATACAGGGTGGTTATAATTAAGCTTCCCTTATAAACAACATCATACAACGCAAACAGGATTGCAACGAAATTTGGTATACAAACTACACGATGCGCTCACGGAGTTTCGAATTTTTTTTTTAGTTCGAAAATGTCCAAAAAGCCTTTTACATTAATTTTAACACAATAAACATTAATTTTAACACAATAAACGACCAAAACGGAATACAGAAACAATATTAACATTTAATGACTAGTTTCAGATTACCTTGTCATCGAACCATATTAAGTAAAGGTAAGGAAAAAATAACTAAGCTGTTTGAAAGAGAAACAAAAAAGCAGTCCAGTCTGCACAAACAAGAACAGATTAGGACGAAATTGCACAAGAGGAGAAGTTACTAATCGTGTCCAGGATAATATAGGGAAAGTTACTCCATGTGACCACCCTCATTCACCTGCAAAATTTCAAGTCGATGGACAGTGCGTCCAACAGCAGATCGTAACTGATCAGTTGTGATGCTTCGCACATGAAACGATATAGAATTCTTTGAGTCTATCAACGTCGCAACAAGATACCGTCATCATCACAGCCAGAAACATCGACATAAAACAGGACAACGACTGAAAACATTTCTTACCCTAACCTGTTTTGCATAAAGCTTCCTCTTTTTCACAAGTATGCAATTCTAGAAATATTTTTCCCTAGTATTGACAGCTTTTCCTGGTTTTACATTTTATTATTAATAATTCTTGTTCTGGATTGTTAATATTGTTTCTGTATTCCGTTTTGGTCTTTTATTTTGTTAAATTTAATGTTTTCCCGGAAAAGTTGCCCTCTGGTGGAATTTTGGAGCTAAATATTTTTTTCGATATTCCGCGAGCGCATCTCGTGTATTGTCTATATATCAAATTTCGCTGAAATCCGTTCATCCGTTTGCGTTGTAGGATGCTGTTTATAGGAGAAGTTTAATTATAACCACCCTGTATGTAAAAAAACTCAATTAAAAGAAACTTTCAAATTCTGCACTACTTTTCAACATTAACAATCATTTTTGAAAAAAGAATATGGACATCTGCTAATTAGAAACATAAAGTAAGGGTAAGAATTATTAAAAACCAGCTAAAGGGGTCTCTGAAATTTCTTATAAATGTTTTATTCCCTTTGTCCAATAAAATTTTAGCACACTGTAAACACAACAAGTACTCAGCTGTTTGTTTTTAGACATAAGAATTATGCACTTCGTAGTGAAATAAAAAACAGGATTTTAAAAGATTATTTAAAAAAATAAAACAACGGTACTTGAGTAATTATTCTATACTATTGATAAATAATAATTTTGAAAGATGTATCTTTGGTAAGAATCTAGTTTTTCAAGCTAACGTACGACCTTTGGTGATTAATTGTTGACACAGGTACTAGAAAATCGAATATGAATTTTTGATGTGCTCTTTCCTACCCATTCAATGAATATTTGATATAAAACTACAAATACAGGCTCAAGATTACATTCCAAACTTCATTCTGTTTTTAGATAATCGCGCTTTTAAATTATCACGTATATATGCTTGAGCAATTACTAACCGTGAGGTGGTAAACCCATTGATGTATTTAAATACAAATTTGAAACGAATCTATAACACAAATAATAAATTTTTGAGCCTAATTTTATTCACCTAACTTATCGTGTTTATATGCGCTATGGCAGCCGGTTACATAGACTTCTGATTGGATTGTGTTCAAAATTCGATGAAAACCTGAACATTCGCTCATGTACCAAATTTCAAAAATCTATTTCAAAGCGTTTTGAAATTATCGGTATCACCGACAAACAGATACAGATAATCCCAAAAATATATTTTTCGAATTCAGGGATTAGAAAAGTGAAGATTCGACGAAATTTCGATATTTTTTGATGAATACAAAATTTTTTCTTTGTATCTTTGTGTGAGAGAAAGTAGAATCTTTATTTTTAGGAATTGAGAGTCGGAATCAGTTTGAATAATCCTTTTAATGCTAGAATTTAGATCATAGTTATCAATGGATACAGAAATGATCGAAAGTAAAAACTTGCGTATCACCTAGACTGATTTAGTAGCTATGATCTATCTGCTGTGTTTCTTTTTTAATAACAAGATTATGAATTACTTTTTTAAAGCCAAGACTCAGTGACTCATGCGAACTGTCACTTGGAGTGTCATTTCAATCGCCACACAAGAGAATGACTAAGTAAACCACAGCCATGAATCAGACGGCCTCTTGTAAATCCTCTCCTCTTCACAGCCTTTCGACACTCTACTAATTTTTTTTATTACTTTTTCATTTTCAAAAGCATTACCTCCCCAAGGGGTTTTGTCTGTCATTCTTATCAGATAAATTTAATCCATGGATCCATTGCAGCTGTAAGTGCTTTTCGGCAAACAGTTGATATTTCATGAATGTAAATAATTATTGCAGAAGTTTTCTAATATTCTTACAAAACAATTACAGAGTCTCCAATTATAATGACGTTATATGACTAAAATATACTGACCAGGTTTTTATCTAAAGTATGTTTTTAATAATCTTTTTGAAATTTGTTGTTCATGCAATTAAAGGGTCAACTTAACAAACAAGCTAAGATGAAATGTTTTAAGAGTACGCAATATTTAAACATTGTTATTCGTTAATGTATTATATATTTGAATATATAAAAATGCTGGCAGTACCTGCACAGCGTTGTCCGTGGCATAACATCCAAGAGGAAAAATTAGCTTTAAACGTAAGTCTAGCTACTACCCGATATGACATGGGCATGTCACGAACATCAAACAAATATAAAAATATATTTAGGAATCATCAAAAATAAATACAAAACAATTTTTTATACCACACATTCAGAAATATTAGTCATTATTGCACACTCACAACCCTTCTGATGAAAAATCGTAATTTTCTAAAAACCAGGAAAACAAACATATTTCTTGGCAAAAATTACAAAGTAATACCCCCCTCCCCCCAAAAAAAAGTTGTTGTAGTGCCCTTAAACAATTGAATTTTGGGCATAATGAGAATCGCTGTTTAAAATTAGACGTAAACAAAGAAATTTATCGCATATGCATAGCAGAGCTCTTGCTATTTGCGCATGCGCAATTTGAGGTTTTCGCACATGCACGGATAAGTGCAAAGCACTGATACTGCTATTTTACGCATGCGCGAATCGTAGTAGGAAAATAATTAAAATCGCAACTATAAAAGTCCTATTTTTATTTTGATATGACTTCAATATACTAAAATCTTCCCCAATAAATGCTCTACAAAATGGTACAAATATCTCCAATATCAGTTAAGTATTTCCTGATGTTTCTCTTTCAAACATACAGACGCTTTCAGGAGACTTCATTTTATACTATGTATAGATGTTTATTAGCGCTTAAAAACTGCTGTTTTATTTTAGTTCGTTGAATTTTTTTATTGAATCAGAGAATCTTTTATTGAATAAGTCCTTGAGATATTATATAAATTCTGAAAAATATTCTATAGTACATGTTCATTTAACTAAGTTTATAGACGAATTAGATTCAAAAGTATGAATAGAATTAGGGTGAGACCTAAATAAACGAGTATTATAAGTAAGAAATGTTTTACTCGCCTCGATCAAATCTCGATACTTATTTCAGGCTTCAGTTCAGAATATTTGGCTTGGATTCAGACTTTCAGGCTTCGATTCATTGTCTTGGATTCAAGCTTTCAGGCTTCGATTCATTGGCTTGGATTCAGGCTTTCAGGCCTCGATTCATTGGCTTGGACATGCAGAATACGAATTTCTTAACGATTTAAAATATCAATAGATTTAATTTTAAAACAGCTCTGAGACCGGACATTACATCAAAACATCGAATAATAATAAAATCTGTAAAGTAAAGTTTAGCGTTCATTCCTTTCAATGCGCCATCTGTTGGTGTTCAGCGAATCACTAGTACACACAAAATTACATTCTGGGCGATTCTACGTTCTGTTAATGTACTTTAAATTTAAAAAAAAATGTTGACTTTCATCTAGAAAGCTTTTGCATTAATCTAAGCCTTTCCGTTTCGCAAATTAAAGTTCTCATTTTAAGGGATAAGAAAAAAAAAATCAGAAGTACTAGGCCACAGCTGTCTTCTCTTAAATAACAAAGACACCACGCTGAGTTCTGTAAAAAGGCACTGAATGCCAAAGATCAATCTTTTGAAATGTTTGTTCGCCAAGAGCATGCAGTTAATAAATAAGTAACAATTGTTTATACTATATTACGATGCGCACAATTCTCACATGGGAAAATGAAAATCTGAGGTCTCGTATTATTCATGGCCTACAATTTTATGCAGAAATGGGAAGGTGGATAAAAAGTTTTATTGGAACGTTTTCAAGAAAGTTTCGGGGAAACCACTTCTCTGGTTGTAGAAGTTGCTGATTTGTGAAAGAGGAAATGAAGAAATTTTTCAAGATATATGCTATTTTTCAAAAACACCTGTAAATTTATAATAGATTTTTAAATATTTTTTTTATTCTTAATATTCTTGACATAGATGTATGGAGAGCCTTAGTGCCTAGGTACTTCTACTCAGTTTGAGGTAATAAGTAGCAGAGGAAAAACAAAAATAATGTAACATTGGTGCATCGGTTGAGTAGAGGAAGGATTTCTTAAAAGCGTTTAGGGTGAAAACTGAATCAGTTCATTAGATGCAATTTAAATTTCGGAAGAAGCTATGGTGGTTTAAGTGGCAAAGTCCAGTTAGTAGTAGAGTAAGGAAAGGCGTATTTTCCATTGTAATGGACACAGTTAATTTGTTTTTTGATTGTGGCATTTTCATAAGTTTTGAGTTGATTGAAAAATTTTCTTGAAAGTTCTTTGATGAAATTATCGAGCTTAGGAGTTTTAAGATCTCTATGCAAAATATCATTCCGAATAAATTAGAGATCATGGTAATGGTACGAAGAATTTTATTTCATAACACTTGAATTTTTTTTGGTTGGTTTTAGCATGAGCAGCATAAGTGAGGATAGGTCTTAAAATTTGTTTGTATAATATCATTTTATTCATTAATGAAAGGGGGGGGGGACGTCCGACAATGAGTGGGATAATGAGGCGAACTTTAGCTCAGAACTTCTTTTTACTATTGTTAATATGACTTCTAAAAGTGAGTTTATTGTCTAAGATCAGTCCAAGGTATTTTACTTCTTTTTTCCAAGATAGATTATCTTCAAAGAATGCGAGTATAGGTACACAGATCTACATAGTTGAGATTTAGAAGAAAAACGTGGTAGATATCTCTTTTTTGTTTTTAATTTCACTTTTATATGTTTTGCAAGTAAAATAAATCAGAAAGAATATCAGTTGTCTAAAGATTTAAAATAGTTTGGAAAATCAAAGAACCGATCCTCAGTTCCAACCATTAGTCCGCTTTTTTTTTAAAAAAATTCCATTTCGCCAGAATTCCCTTAGATGACACTTAAATACGTCATGCATAGTTATCTACTATCATCTCCTTCTATTACATTAAAGGAAATGCAAAATCATTCACTTCAATAACTGGATCGTTTCGCCATGTTATTAGCCGATAAATTTCAACTATTTTTGCAAAATAATAATAATAATAATATTCTTCTGCATTTATGTGCAAGTATAAATTAAAAATAGTATTTTGTTTTTGTTGAGATAAAATTTAATTCATCAAGTTTGTTGGTATGACTAAATTAATGCTATTAATGTGGTGGGAGAACTGCTGATGTCAAAAGCGGTTAGCATTTTATAAATATAAAAATGCAAATATAAACAATATTCCCGCAAGGAAATTCATAAATTGTTTATTGCAATAACAATTTGCATCTAATCATATGGAATGGTCTCCTTAGAACTTTTTCTCATATTCTTTCAGAAAAGTACCGTTTCTTTCCCCCAGTTTAAAATTGTGGACTTTATTCAGGGTTGTGGAAGCCAACAACCCTCATATTTTTATTTTCGCACGACAGTTGTGTGCTTCGTAGTATTATATTGAAAACTGGCCTTTTTGTTTCAGAACATGCCATTAGCGAACAACAGTTAAGAAAGATTAATCTTCATCTCTTATCTAGTTTACAGTACTTCGAGATTAATTGCTGACATTCAGATAATACGCATGTCAGCGATTCATACAATCGTAATAATTCGTAATTGTATTGTACAACAAAATACAATTATGAATATATATTTTAGAAGCTTCCTTTCCTATCGATTGAAACCAAAATTTGGCGTAATCACACTTGTAGTTATAAGATCACATACCAAATTTTATTTATTAACGTAATTCGTCTTTGAATTATTGCATTAATATTCATGAGAAAATATAGACCGATAGATGCTCAACCGTTGACAGGTTTGAGTCAAAATTTGGCAAAGAATCTACAATTTGAAAGATAATGTCAGAATAAATGACATTATAAGATAAATGTCAGTGAAAAGTGCCATAAGTCACAACACAACACAAATATAGATGACTAACTCCTTGATCTACGGATTTATTTTACATGCATGACACATCCTATTCGGGATATATATTTTATATATTCGAGCATATATTTTATATATTTAGGGCATATATTATATATATATATATATTTATTCTTTATATATTTGGGACATATATTTTATATATTCGGGACATATATTTTATATATTCGGGACATATATTTTATATATTCGGGGCATATATTTTAAATATTCGGGACATATATTTTATATATTATTATATTTTATATATTCGGGACATATATTTTATATATTATTATAATTTATATATTCGCATAAAAGCATTTGAGATATCAAAGTCTTTTTAATGGATTTTTACATTTTAAATTACTGACAGATTTAAAATTAATAGTTTAGTAATCCGATGAGACAGTCAGGCACATCATAGTATGCGAAGGGGTTAAACTGTATACAAAATTTAATTTAACTAATTTTAATTTTTAAATTATCGTGTCTACATGCAAGCACACAGGCATACGGTCAATGCCATGACGTATTCGATCCCAAATTTTATACAGACATTTATATACATTATAGCTGCCAAAGCCGTGCATCTCATTGGATTTAACTAACTCATTACTTTTTCTTGCTATCCAGTTCCTTTATATCTGGGCATCCAAAGTATCCGAGAATGGATTTCTTCTAAAATTTGACAAAAATCTAAAACTTTATTGTAAATACCACGTACCAATTTTCATCCGTCTAACTCGGAGACTTTGCCAGTACATAATTACAAATATGTTTTTACCGGATTCAGAAAGGTATGAAATATGGTGATTAATCTTAATCTCTTCGAAAGAAATGAGTTTATTTTGTCTTTCTACTTCTTCCTTTTTAATTTTATGTAAGACATTTTAAAATTATTTTAGTACTGACTTCAAAAAATATTTCATTTTTATTTTGAAACAGTATATCTATTTGTACTTCTTAGGAATCAACAGAAATCTTAAGACAAACACTGATTATGTTTCTTCTCAAATATTTTAAAATTATTATCTTGATAAACATTCTGGAAATTCTTATCATGCGTTGTTGCGGATTCCAAGCTGCTAATATTTATCTTCGCATATTACAGACTTCAAACAACAGAAAAAGAAATTTGAGATAATTTTGAATTCACTAGTTATGATATCGACCTGAGCGAGAAACAGATTTAGATCACCTTTTAGTTATTGGAGCTTCAAGAAACTTCCATTACAAAAGTACACTGTGGCAGTTTTAACTTTCTCTATTTCGACAGGATGCAACTTAGTCGATACTTGTGATTACTTCGGGGTGAATTTCTTTTTTTTTTTTTAAAACTTTTAATTCCTTTCGGGCTACTCCTTTCGTTTGTTTTGTGCTTAACATTCCCGATTGAATTTCCTGTTACATCTGTGATTGGAAATTCTCCCTTAAGACCGAAAAGAACAGTTTCTCTTTTCTAGAATTTTCCAAATTCGATTAAGCCTTTCGGCAAAGCTGAAGCGTTAAAATAATTACTTGGACAAACTGTAATGCAGTCGAAAGCAAAGAATGTATTTTGTGGGAACTCTTCTGAAAATGGTGGGGAGTTTTAAATTCTAAAACGAATCATGATGCGCATTTCTAATCCATAGTTTGATTCATGATAAAAATAATTTACATTTTTATGGTTTCAAAAAAATCCTAACGCATGTGCATGCAGTTTATTACTGTTCACTAAAGTATTTTAAAGTGGTTTTAAACTTTGCATAATTTTTTTTATTTATAAATAGTATAAAATTAAGACTTCAGAAAGCGTCTGGATGTTTGAAAGGGAAAAAATTGAGAAATACTTAACTGATATTGGAGATATTTGTACCCTTTTGTAGGGCATTTATTGGGGAAGATTTTAATACATTAAAGTCATATCAAAATAAAAAAAAGTTGTTTTATAATTGCGATTTTAAATATTTTCCTATTACGATTCGCGTATCAGTAAAACAGCAGTACCTGTGCTTTGCTCTTATGCGCGCATGTGAGAAAACCTCAAACTGCGCATGTAAATAGCAAGAGCTGTGGAATGCAGATGCGATACATTTATTTGTTTCCGTCTGATTTTAAACAGCGATTCAAACTCATTGCTGAAGAATCAGTTTTAATACCAAATATCTCTCTGTTTCCAACAGTTTACCGTTTTCCTATAAACATGTTAAGTTCCCGGTTCGGCTCTGTTTCGCCATGACAATAAATAAAGCCCAAGGATAAACGTTTCACACTACTGGAATTGACTATTGGAATTGACTTAAGAATTGACTCGAAGAATGTTTTTCTCATGGACAACTTTATGTGGCACTTTCTAGAGTTACATCCAAACAAAATCTTTTTATCTTGGCCCCGGAGGAAAAACAGCCAATATAGTTTACAAAGAATTATTACGAAGCAAGCTGAATTTTATTTTCATATCAGATTATACAGCGTTGATAAACAAGTGTGGTACAATGACTTATTTGAAAATTTTTAAATTTTAAAACAGCTTTTCTATTGTATATTTTTAGTGAATTGTTTTGTCTATGAACGTATCATATTTTTACCTTTTTAACAGTCTAAATATTCCTGAATGTGGGCTATAAAAATTGTTTTGTAGTTATTTTTGATGATTTCTAAATATGTTCTTTTGTTTGTTTGATGTTGCGTCACATGTCCATGTCATATCCGGTGGAGGCTAGACTTAAGCTTAAAGCTTATTTTTCCTCTTGGATGCTATGCCACGGACAACGCTGTGCGGGTACTGCTAGTTTAATATAAAATTTGGTTTTCATCAGTTTTATCAATATCAGTTATAGTATTTAAATTAATTAATTATTTTAGCATTTAATGTGCAGGCCTGTACCAAAATTTCAACCTGATTCATTTCAGGATTTTCCATTTGTTGGTAAATAAAATGAGAATTTGATCTGGTAATTAAATTACACTTTTACATCAATTTTTGATTTCAATCAGTTGAAAAAATTCCCCCAAAATTCATCCGTTGATTTTATTTAATGCATCAAGAAGCACAAAATGCTCCGATAATTAAAGTCTGAGTATTCGGGCGTCTACGGTTTTGTCCAAGCTCTAGAATTTTTAAACTAGCAAGACGAGAGATAATACCACTTGAAGAATATACAAGACAGTTTCGAGGAGACTAATCCGGCTGTTTTTTTGTGAGGCTTGTAATCATAATTTAAATCAATAATTTTAAGAATAATTCTGGTCTGACAGATTCGATTCATTTAAGCATTTTATTTTATTATAATATTATAATTATTTATTCATCTAAAACTTTTTCTATCTTTTTAAGTAAGTAAATTAATATTTAAGCCTAGAATAGGGATTCGAATTTTAACATTTGATTCTCATTTTTGCTGTTATATATCGCAATAATTAAGCATAAAAAATGTTCTTAGAATCATCTGCATTCTATTAATAAAGGGATTTCATTTTCACAAATCTCTTCAATGTATGTTCAGGTTATTAAAGTGTTGTGTTGTTATTTATGCACTTGTCATAGACAAGCCCGCTGCCAAAAGCAGCGATTTAAGCCGAGTTTGTGCAGTAGTTCTGTGGGTAAAGGCCCCTGAGCAACCGAGGGCAGAAGTCTGACTTCTAGCTCATATAAAGATGACACTCATACACTTGCTTACACAACCCCTTTTTACAGGGGGCCTTTTCACACTCCTCACAGATAGAACACAGGGGGAAGAAAAACCATGCTCGAACCGGGAAAAAGTAGTATGACTTTTTACGATGAAATATGCAAAAATACAAAAAGCCGTTGAACTTAAAGCAATGTAATGAATTTAGAATTGCTGCTGAACTTGATTGCCTGCCATATGCTCTTGCTCTTTTCTGAATGAATTTAACAACTTTTTTAAATAATAGTTCACTCCGAAATTATAATATGGCCTCATCAAGCTGACTTTTTATGTCTTCTAAAGTGGCAACTTAAGTATGTTAAACTTCTTCTAGAGAAAATTCCAAACCAAATCAATTAGAGTCAAATCTGGCTATCTAGATGGTCAAAAATTGTCCTCCTATGAACAATCCATTGTGGATAATGCTCATTTAGGAAGTTCTGAACTGCCGTTGAAGAATATCTAATTACCTCCATGTTGTTGGAGAATGATTTCCCATCGTTTGAGTGCAGGAATGACATCAAGTAAGCCAGGTAGATGGCATTAAGAGAATTACAAATGCGCATTGCTTGTCAAATGACCCTGGAAAGCAAGTGAACCAATTAAGCAATTGTCGATCATTCCATCAAACATTTAAGCTCAATCGCTTCCGGAACGAAGAGTTTTGCGCGATGTGCGGATTTTGTTGCGCGAGATGAGGTCAAACTGTGCCAACAGAAAATGCCATCTCGAGTAAAAAGTGACTCATGTGTGCGCAGTACCATTCACAAGAAATGCCTTTCTGCGATATCTGTTTGTAACAACCAACGGCAAAATGTTACTTGCTTCTGGAAATCTGAACTCCGTAATTCTTGTACCTGTGTAAAATGGTATAGGCGATATTCGTTTGCGTACAAATTTTCATCACTGTTCTTTGTAAAGTTCCAACTTCACTAGCAAATATACGAGAACGCGCACTTGGAATTTTCATCTAAAGTGTCGAGTACACTTCCCTGAATGGTAAGGAATCGGCGATTCTTATTTTTGTTTCAAACATCTTACTAAACGAACCAGTCTCTCTTACTACTGGTGAACTGAGGCAAATACGGCAGAATTAGGTGTACGACGATTTGGGTAACACAGACGATACTCTTCCACGGCTCCCCGAGATTTACCATTGCAAAATCCGTACGCAAAATGAATATCTCCATACTCTTTGTTTGTAAAATGAGACATCCTCGTTGAGAGGCAAGTAGTAATAGTAGGTACAACGTGAAAAGCACCGATCTTGCCGAAGGGACGTCCTGAAATGTCGGAGCAAGAATAGCTACAAACATCTAAATTGTTGGCAAGCTAATGATGCAATCAGTGGATTGTCTTGTCTTTTGTACCAGTGTGAGATGTGCGCACAGGTAGATTACAACACATCTACACATCCGGAAATGTTCATAACAGCGGATTTGCATTCTTTCCATTTATCCGTAACTGTTTTGCTTGGTGAATTTTTGCTGAATGTCTCTTTCAATGAACACGTGATGTATTGCCAAGGAAAGATTTAATTTCGCCTGAAATAAAACATTTTGATAGTTTACTGTAATTTCGTACGAAAGCCGATGGTATCTATAAGTTTTTGATAAATTTGACAAATTGTAGCTTGTATTGTTTTTTTCAGAATGCGGAATTAAAAAGTGTGGCAAGATTTCGATTTTGAATTTCGTTAAGGTTTCATTGCTTATTATTCAGCTGCAAATCCATGTATGCGGAAACTGGCATATTAAAGGATTTTAACTGTTTTTTAGAATATGTGCTTAATTTGTACGAGGATGAGTCCAAAAAATTTTAAATTTGGATTTTTTTATGATTTTGAACAAAATCAATTTATTTGTCAAAACTTTCAAAAGATTGAAGGGGGGAGAACAGGGTTGTTGTAGTGTTTTATGAACTCCATGGGCATTTCTATTATCCTCTTTCGTTTGTCATAATTGATGAAATTCACCCTTTATATTAAACTGCGTGTTTAAAGCATTAATTTCAATCAGTAACGCCATATTGAAATTTCTTTTTCTTCTACATTAGAAAAATAATTGTGTGATTTGGGAATCTCAAATGACGTTTCAAATTTCGAGATGAGGATTTTTAGTATCTATTTGTATGATTAATTCCTCAGGATCTGCTTTACTTTTTGTTAAAGTTCAATAAAATAGTATTTGTAACTATATATCTGATACAATATTTCAATAATGATGATTATTTCCACAATAAGTCTGAAAAAATAAAGAAGATTACCACAATTTTTTTTGTAACATCAGTAATAAACAAATTTATTTGGGGGAAATAACTGAAGTGATATTAGTTATGTGAGATTTATTATTAGAAATATACGCTTAGAATTTTTGAGCGTTAAAAGAATGCCCAAAAAACAAAATTCGGGCCATTTTATATTATGATTTAAAACTAACATTTAAACCACAATTAAAAAAATTACAACATCGAATTATTCAAGTTTAAAGAGACCCCCTCAAAATTTTGCAAAGGAACTTAGCGACATATCTTGAGAAAATATGATAATGAAAAAAATTCTAAATTCAAAAACTTGAAGTTATACTGAATTTTTAAAAATGTTTCTTATGTAGCTGCCTTTGGTGACCAGCTTGCTCATCGTGATTAGTGGTTGTAGGGAATTTTAAATTTGATATTTTATATAACTTGGTACTAATTGTTTCATCAACAAGATATTTTCAAACTTCAAAATTTTAATGACATGCCACACATACTTATTCTCTTTACATAATTTTGCTCATTTTACTATGCATTGTCCAAATTTTTCTGTTAACTTTCTTACAATTTGAGCTTTCTTTTGAAAGGGAAGCGATTCATTTTCAATTGTTTCAAATACTTATTTGCTGAAATCATACATGTTTATTAAAAATATGAGCACCAATTATTAATGAAATCTTATGAAAATTAATGAATATTTTTTATAATTTTTTTAATATTAAGAAGTTTTCTTAAGGACATATGATGTCAAAAGTTGGAAATATTATTAAGAAGCTTTCTTAAGGACATATGATGCCAAAAGTTGGAAATATTATTCTATCTTGGACTTTGTTATTCAATTTAACAGCATAAAAAGTCCCTCTAGCAGTCATGCAAAAACAGCCTTTTGGACCATTTCTACATGACCGATTTGATTAATTTTGATTTAAAATTATATTTTCTTCGCAAAAATTATTTACAAAAATTTATACAACTAATTTGTCACGTTTCGACCATCTGTATAATGGAATTTTAAACCTAGATAGGTTAATCATCTATAGTTCCCGTTTCAAAATCTCAAATAAAAAGCATCCAACTGGCTCTTTACTGAATTCATATGCATGTGGACGGTTAGACAAGTTATTCTTTTTGGTATTTTAAGAAAATGTGTCATAAATCCACGCCTTTGGTACAAATGCACTAGGTAAAAAATTTCATCTGTGTATCTACTTTGGCCTGGGCTTAACACTTTTTATATGTCACCGATTTCACGCCACAGGGGTTGATAGGTGAACGGATTTCTCTCTGACAACTTCAACCAAGATTTAGTGTAAATATACTAGGAAAAAGATTTCCTAGTATTTACACTAAATCTACTTTTGCTCCGTTGTGACGTCTTTTATTTGTTACCGCCCTCGCAAGCACGTGGGCTGATAAACAGATTGGTTTCTCTCAGATTTATTTCAACCAGAACCTCTATGTTGTGAATCTCTATTACATTTGTGCTTGTCCGTATCTCTGCTGTGTTGGCACCCTACGGGTCAAACGGTTCGACCTAGAGCTATCCATTTTGTCGAACAAGTAAAATTTGAAGGGAAAATATATGCATGTGGGTGCAATTTTTTGAAATTTTAATTAATCAAAAAATAAGCTAGATTTTAATGTTTATGATAACTTTTAAGAGTGTTCCCGCGCAAGAATGATATTTACACCATTTTATAGTTCAAAAATTATATTTTCATTTAGAGGATAGATGAATTGTGTATTTACACTTTTAATAACCCTACGATGCCATTTAACTAGCCTTCCATTAGAACGGTTCATGTAACAAGAAAGCAGACACAGTTTGATAAATGTTAACACAGTTTGACATTTACAGACATGAAATCATGCACAAGCAATCTAATGGAAATTACATATAATCATTATCTCCGGTGAGCCAGCCGGTCACCAAAGCGATTGGCTACTAAGAAAGATGATTTAAGCATTTACGCTTTTAATACCGTTATCAAGTTATGAACTTGTCTCCATTGGAAAAGTTCATGTGCGCAATACATTATAGATCATATGTAAGACAGTTAAAATAAAATGATTCAACGTCTGACAATTTGTCGGAATCACAGATATGAAATTATGGCTGTACAATCAATGATATAATATAATTAAAATCTCTAGCTAACTAGTTAGTCGCCAGAGGCGACTAGTTTGAAATAATCCCCAGCCCTGTTGTAAATACTGGGTACAGCATTCCGTTTGATTACTTATTCTTGCTTTAACTTGATGCTTCATTTCGGTTACCAAATACATAAACACGTAGATTGATAGATAGATTTCTCGCATACACACTTGATCCATAATCTGGCATAAATTCACGACTTTAGTGTACTAACTAGTATATACAAAATCTAATTTCTGAATTTCGTCTTAACTTGATTTTGATCGCATAGATAATCAGATGAACAGTATAAAGATGTTTTATTTTGGATTCAAGCAGGTTTGAAAAGTAAAGAATAATCGAAAATGGTAAACGGATTATACTTACTGTCATTATACTAAGATGACTCAGCATATTTTTGTTTGTTTGTAAAAAACGTGGGTTTTTTTTGGAGAAAATTTTAGTTACGAATCACATACTGATTATATTTGAATATTTTTCTATCTTACCTACATAATAATTAATGTATAAATAATGTAAAAAATAATTAATGTATTTAGTTTAACATGTTATTTTATACTATATGCTATATTACAGTATTCGATATACGGTTTATTTATCATTACTTATATTTTTTAACTTACACTCAATTTTTACCATAGTGAAATCGGGTCCATAGTGAAATCGGGTCTTAACCTAATATTTCTTTCCATATTGTATTCCGGATATGTCGAGGATTTTCATTTGAAAGAAGTACTTCTAACGAAGTTGGTAGCTTAACTCTTGAAAAGGCTGCATACAACATGCCATGCCTAAAAACTGACGATCTTAAGTCCACGCCAAGAAATTCGAATGTTTGACCTTGAGATTTGTGTACTTAATGGAAATTGGTGTCGTTCCATAGTACATCCAGTTGACCCTTTGATAAGTCAAGAATAATACCTTTTCCCGCATTGCTCACCTGTCACAATTTTTACCTTTATCATGTTATTACACACACTTATCATAAGGAGTCTTACATTGTTGCGTAAACTTTTTGGTAGATCCAAATTACGCAGCAGCATTATTAACGACGAGTTTTTTTCAATTTCAATTCGTGTGGTGGTAAGTCTGAAAGGTTGTCAGTAGTAAAAAATTCTGTTTGTAAATTCGAGTGCTGCTTCGGGTTTTTCTTTCACCATATCATGACTGTAATAGATTTTGTACTCTTCTGGAAGCTTGGCAACTATATCTTCTTAAATTCTGCCCACATTCTCTTTGAGAGATGCGGGTTTTGCTCTGTCCTTATTTCCTTCATAATTCTCAATGACAAAGCAGTTACCAAATACTTCGTCAGTTAGATTGCTGTTTGAAATGATATTTTATGGCAAATCGATTACTTCTCTTATATTTAGTGATAGTTCGCAGCGACCCAACTTTAAACCCAGCATTAGGCATCCTTTCGATATATTGTTACAAGCTGATTGGTGCATTCGTCGATGATGGCTTTTTTGAAACTAATCAATATAACTAATATCTGAAAATCCGGGTGTGAGTCACGGTGATTTGAGGCAAAGGATAGGCCGCGGTAGCCTGGTTGTTCGAAATCGGAGGTTTTCAGGTTTGTGACCCAATTCCAACGAAGAACCGTCGTGTAAGCGGATATGGTGCACGTTAAATCCGTCCGAACCAAACGTCCTCTCACTGGTGTGATGTAGTGTGGAGAGGGGAGAGGTACCAGCTCATATGTCGTCCTCGTCATCTGACCGCGGTTCAAAATTACGAGATCCGTCCCAAAATAGCCCTAGTGTTGGTTTAAAAACGGGACGTTAATATAATTAAACTAAACTTGGTGCTAAGTATTTGACTTTCTGACAGTACTATGTTCCATATTCGAAACCCTATTCTATCAGAGGAGTCTCATATAAACGGATCCAGTGGAAGTTTAATCCATCTAGGTTGAACTATCTTTCACTTGTGCGGCATGAAAGTATGGAGAAAAAAGTGTCATCATCTTAGGTGCTGTTCTGATATTCTAACCACGTATCAGAATGAATATGTCCATTCCAAAATATTCCTAGTGTTGCTACAATCAAAACAATGCTTAAATATTTACTTTTTTTCAATCTAATCAGATGATAACTTCCTTTTCGAAAATCTGCTGTCCAATAGTCAACAAAAAAACTTTAGAGTACTTGTGATGTTGCTTTTGGATTATATGTAATGTTTGAAATAAATTATTGCATCTCTGAATGAGTTAGGTCTAGTTTATAAAAAATGATTTGATGCCCGTAAGATGGTGTTATATGAGTTATATGATGATTTCTTTATTGTCAATGAACTTAATTTTCACCAGAGGGCAAAATGTGAGCCGTCAAATGAAATTGCAGTTTCTTCACAATTTTTTGAGAGATACTAATGTGATTCTGAAGAACATGTTGATCATGTGATCCACAAAGGAAGAAATTTTCAAAATTTCTTTTCAATTCTTCCATTATTTCCTATATATTTGATAATCACGTGATCAAGAAGGCATTTTAATCCCTTACTCTGTAACTTCTTCTCAAACTAAGAATTTTTAATTAAATCCTTCAAATATGGCATAATTTGATACAAAATTACACATCCTTCACAAACAACTAATGTATTCTTTGTATTCCTAACTAAATCAATAAGACAAATAATTTCTAATTATATTACTTGGAAGGTGTAATCTAATTAAATTTTGAGTTAAGTGATTAAAACCCCTTTTCTGAGATTTTTTTGGATTTAAGTGATCTTATTTTAGTGTCTTAGTTACACGACATGATTCCACGCAAGAACTGACATTCATAGGAAACTAGTGAATGGAAAACTTGCCTAGAGTGAACCAACTTCTCGCTGGTGCGGATGGAAAAGGAATGAATGTTTAGTTATTGTCCTCGTTATCTGATCATTATTCCAATCCACGAGGTCCGTCCTTCAACAGCTCCTCAAAATACGAAGCTAAAATAAATTGAACGAAACTTATTCTGTATGCAGTCAAATGCCTTGCTTGTTTTCAATCTACTGTTTAAATTAAAAGCTTTATGTATTAAATTCAAAACATTCCTTAGAATTTCATAAAAGGTATCAAGATTGATCTTACTAAAACAATTAATCTTTTACTAAACGTAATTTTCGGATTGTAAATCAATAAAGACTTCCACATTTAATTTTGGTGGAAAAGCAATTTCTTGAAAGCTATTGTAATCCAACATTTTAAAGAACGGAATCATTATATTCACGACGCATGAAACATTCGAATGCAAGACATAACATTATAAGAAGTTGTTGTTGTTGTTTCTTATGGCACTTGCCATGGACAAGCCCGCTGTTACGAAGACAGCGATTTAAGCCGGTGGGGAAGCGTCTCTGGTTTTTTTAGTAGCCAGCTGGGGCCAAGAGTACCATTTGGAGACTTCAGCGACAAAACAGATAATACTGGAAACTTCCAGAATTTTAGCGATTGAGCTATTAGGAACTGAGATATACCTGATCGTTCCAGAACCTTCTCTGCCCACCTCCGGGAACTATAAAAGGCCGGAAATATCAAACTGGAGTCAGTCGTGTCGAGTCAGGAAAGAGTCAAAGGCGAATAGTTGGATCAGTGCGGCGAAGAGCAAGCGTTGTGTGAAGCTCAAGAGATTGCTGAATTGAGCTGTATGGCAAGTCCTGGTGTTTACTGTCGAAGTAGCCTCGAGTCGTGTATGGAGTAGCCAGTCGTGTAGTAGTGTGTCGGCAGTTGGATACAGCTAAAGCGAGGAGAAAATGGAAAATTGTCTGGAGAGACCGTAGAAAGTAATTACGAAGATTCCCTAATCCTGCTGAATTCTGTCTAACCGCTTTGTGTGCTGTGATTGCTTATTACTAACGATTACTACTTGTGGGCTAAAGTTTGTTGTAGTATGCTGCTGTGTGTTTGTGTTCGTCTCGGCTGTATATCTGTTGCCTGCGTATTCTTGTCTTTATGTTTAATAAAAGTCGTCATTCGTTATTGAGATCTGTTGATTGTTTTCACACCACACATCCATTACAAGCGAACCCAGTGACTTTACGGACTTAGTGGAATTGAAGTTCCAAAGCAATATGTTTTTGCTGGAAGTATTAAAATAACTCCACTGTCCATTTTAAGCATGATAAGCAAAAAGTACGTTAAAGAAGATACTAAAATTCATCTATATTTTGTTATATAATTTGAGACAGTAATCGATGACTTTTTTTAAATTTCATTTATGCTTTGTTACTTATATTGCCAGTTTGAAATCTTTGCCTTACATTAACAAAGCTACAATTATCAAATAATCATCAGGGTTGGTGAAAGAATATAACTTTTGATAATTATTACACTCTTTAGTGAATATTCATTGCACTCTTCAGTGCTAACAACAGGCGTACAGCCGCAGAAAAAAAAATGAGCCACCCAGTTTAATTTTAACATCCCTCGTCGTACAATCAAATAAAACTTATTATTTAGAACGTCTTAACAAAGATTTTCTAATTAAAAATTTCGTAAGGGACCCTTTGAATAATGCATTGAAATCAGAGCATACTACAAAATTTCCAATGACAAAACCCATTTTTTTCATGAAATTTTAAAGCTACATGATAAGTTATTTCCTTAAACCAAGTTTCATTAGTTTAAATCTATTGTATCTAAATTATTAGCTAAAGAATTTTAACATTCTAATGTTAAAATTAAATTTATAATTTTTATTAATATTTCACAAACATATACAGTTATTGATTAAATCCTTTTGTTATTAAAATATAAGGTACTCTAATCACTTTGCATATATATTCAACAAGAAAAAGTAATTTTTATTATGTGAAAAAATTACCAAATTAGAGTTAAATTTTTTAAAAATTTCAACATCACTTAAATCTTGGTTTAAATCGAAGAACAAGACTATTTTATGGGCATATGAAAAATTCAACTTATTCCTAGAAGTACTTTTTCCCGTTGAATTAAGTTTTCTATATTGCTCCTGAAACGAGAGGCGCATTCACAAATTTCAAAATATCGATAACTTTTTATAACGCATTGAAATGCTACTGATAATGCATTCTATGAAACAAATATCGTTTTATGCATTATTGTAATATGAAAATATATTTAAAAAATTCTACAGTGGCTAAGAATATGAATTCAAAGTAAAGCAAATTTTTACCATTTCTATATTATTTTAATAATAATTTCTACTTTTAAATGTGGAGGATAGTCTTGTAAAAAGCTAGAATTTTTACTTGTCAGCTCATGCAATGTCACTTACAAAATATTAAAAATTCCGAAACAATGGGAATTTTATTTCTTAGTTATTATTTTGTAAGATTTAATTATTTGATTTTATAAACATTCCGACAAATTGTTTTACTTAACAATTTATGGATAACAAGCTCCAAATTTTCTAATAAGAAAAGGGCCATTTGTGTTTTCTTAAATTTACGCATGTTT
Source organism: Argiope aurantia (assembly GCA_026543865.1). Classification (NCBI taxonomy): domain Eukaryota; kingdom Metazoa; phylum Arthropoda; class Arachnida; order Araneae; family Araneidae; genus Argiope; species Argiope aurantia. The sequence continues at coordinate 94,922 of JAPMOR010101337.1, forward strand.
GTTTAAGAGAAGATATTTTTTAATCAAGCTCAAATTTCATAAGATAAATTTGCCGTAATTATAATTTTTGTAAATGAAATCGTAATTATTATTAATTGTAATTATAATTAAATAATAATATTATTAAGAAATAAGAAGAGTATTTGCTTTCATTTCTTTTACACAAAAAAACAAGACTTTGCATTTCGATGCTTTCAGCATAAAGTGATTTAAATTCAAGCGCAATTAACAAAAACTCTTAATGCTCTTGAATATTTCTTTACGGAAAAGAATGAAAATTCTTCCAAATATACTTACTACAAATATATATGATCATGAATGAAATTTCAATCCATTTTAACATGAATATTATAAATTTAAAGATACTTTTAATTAGGAACAAAAATAAATAAAAAACACTATTACCGATGTTTAGGAAATACCTAGTTTTACACATCTAAAAATAGAAACATCCCCTTAACAGAAAATGTCCAATATTTCCCGATGTAAATCAAGATTTGTACTCCAGGTATTTTTTCCCGTGGGAAATCTATTCATAAGATCAAAAAAAGTGGAAATTTAAAATTTTCTACAATTTTAAATACGTAGATAACCTCCTTTCGAAAATTATAAGTACCTCATCATTTTATTCATTAGTACTTTTAGTTTGTTGTTGTTGCTACTTACGGTACTTTCCATAGAAAAGTCCGCTGACGAAGTCAGCGCGTTTAAGCCGAGTTTTTACAGTAGCTTCTGAGGATAAAGGCCTCTGGAGGGCAGAAGTCTGACTTCTAGCTCATGAAACTCTCACACACTCGCTTGCACAACCCCTTTTTACAGGGGAGCTCTTTTAAACATCTCACAGATAGAATACAGGGTAAAGAACAACCATGCCCGAGTCCGAGACACCCAGATAACGAGGAAGATGCGCCACCCCTAGGCCAGCACTTTTAGTTTTCATATAGGTTGAAAGATAGCAAAATAATTCTGGGTTGCTCCTTTTTATCCCATGACTGTAAGTGAGTTTAGAATAGGAAATGTAGTTTAGTTTAGCTATATTGACAACCGGCTTGGAAACAGCTCTAAGTTTATTTCATGGACATTATTTTAAGGCTATTACGGCGGACATCGTAATTTTGAACTGTGGTCAAATAGCTAGAATTGGCATTTTCTCAACCAGCTTCCGCACCACATCAGTGGGCATATCAAGAGAAAAGGATGCAGATTTTCAATTTTTATTTCCGTACTTTTTATTTTCCACTCGAGTACTTGTACGGTGCTAAAATCTTAGCTTAAGAGTATTTCAAATTCGAAACCCGATTCTATCGAAGGACCGCCAAGTCAGCAAGTCTGATGTGCGTTAAAACAGCTGAAAGTCATTCATCTGATATGATGTGGAATTTTATATAAGGGTGCCTGCTTAAGCCTCTTGATCGTTATCTAACTTCGAATCAAAATTAGGAGGTCTGTCCAGAAATAACATCAGTGTTGCTTCAAAACGAGACGTTAATATAACAAAAATCCCATACAAAGTTAACGTAATGTAACAAAATTCCCAATAGATGCAACACAAACTCCTTTTCGTTTGATGCCGTAAAAGACAAGAAGTTTGTTGCATTCAGAAATGATATATCGTCAATGTGATGATCGAGAGATCTTTCCTACGTAGATCCGAAATTCTTCAAATCTTACATTTCGAGTTCTTTCTTTGGGATTATATAAATCAGAGCGTGTGCCTTTTTTTGCAAATTATGTTGAATGAGCTCCAAAAGCATTTTATAGGTGAAGCTGAAGAGTTGGCGGCTAACTTCATACGAGTACATCTATTGAAAGGAAGAAAAATATGAAACTTGAAGCTACATTGAGGGGAAATGATAGAGTTTTAATAATGGCTTGAATGGGCGCTTTTATTTATCCGTATTTTTGGCGCCAGTTTGGCGTTATGAAGGAGTGTAATGCAGCCAAATATGGCAAACTTCAACCTGCTAACGTTTTCTAACTTATCAAAACAGGTTGTTGTTTCTTATTGCACTTGTCATAGACAAGCCAGCTGACAAATTTAAGCCAAGTTTGTGCAGTAGCTTCTGAGGGTAAAGGTCCCTGAGAACAGAGGGCTGAAATCTGACTTCTAGCTCATATGAAGATGGCACTCACTAGCACAACCCCTTTTTTACAGGGAGGCTCTTTTACACACTTCACAGATAGAACACAGGATAAAGAACAACCATGCCGAATCAGGACTCGAACCCAGATCTTGGGGAAGACGTTCAAGCCCTAGGCCAGGACGCCGGTTCATCAAAACACAGTAGTCTGATATCACTCAAAAACCATGTAGCTCTCTTGGTTTAAAGAATATGAACAATTATATGTTCCAGTGTCTATAAGTATTCAATTATTGTATATATAGGTATTAAGTATTTAAAGAGAGATATAGGAATACTGTCTATAATTAAAATAAATAAATAAATGCTTCTTTCCTTTTGTGACATATTGTTTATTGTCATAAGTTTAACTTTATGAAATAAGGCGAATTAAAACTTAATTGTAATTATCCTGAGTAATGTAATTTTGTAATTATCCTGATTAATGTCGGAATTATTTTATTTATGTTATATTCTTTTATGTTGATATGAAATATTTTGCTTCTTCCCATTTATCTAATGAGTTCATTCTTGTGTCTTTATGAGTGTGATAAACGAATGAAAATTACAACATTTATTCTAACGTCTAATGAGTTTATTCTAACTAATTCGCGTGTCTGGATCAAGTATCTTCTGCTGGGGACGAAGTTTAGAGAAGTAATTTTTCAAGTCATCTGAATACAGTTTCAAATAACTTGAATTGATGCAGCCATTACGTGATTTCAATCGAAGCATTGAAATAACAAGTAAAATTGTAATTGAAGTACTATTCTATAAATGAAACTTTTAATGGGAAATTCTCATAAAATATTAATAACTAGATAAATATTCTTTAAAATAAAAAAAAGGTACTATTTTTAAAATAATGATAAATTAAAACATTTAGACTTTGAATGTTGCTTTTGATATGGATAAAAAAATACATCGTATACTGATTTTTATATCAATGAAAATGATACGCTTCGTCTTGACTTGATGCCACTGTTTGTCATCATGGAAGATTTAATTTTTAAATTTATGAATTCTAACTCGCGATGATCCTGGCCTTATTACTTTATTTACGGCAAAACAAAGGAAATATTTACACAAATCAGTTCAATAAATTCAAAGAGATTCTGTACATTATGGATTGACTAATCCTGATTTAACTGAGAGACTCGTAGTTTAATTTAAGTCCATTTTTTTAAATCAAGCAAGGGCTATCTGCTGACTATATTCTTCATTTAGAAACATGGACAGAAAACAAAAATGACGCCCAAAGTGGCACCCCCTCTCCAAACTTTCATGTCTCACTGTCAGAAGATTGTTGGTTCAGATGGATATACCTGCACCAGGGCTCACTTACCCGAAGGATATTGGTTCGAATCCTATGTAAATCCTTCGACCTTCCAGCTAGGAAGGACTGTGTCTAAGTAATTGCTGCCCTTCAATTGGATGGAAAGTGGACATTAAGCTAACGCATGAGCAGATTTTTGTCACATGGAAATGGCCTTTATTAGATGGACAGTACTGCAATAGCTCACGCGATGTTTAAAATTTAAAATCCAATTTAAAACGTGATCACTTTTTTTCCTTTTCAATCTTTTGACCGCTACTTCCTTTTCAATAGAACAGAAAAGGAAATTTGCACTATTTTCAATAAATTCGGTGTGATTTCGAAACCTCCTTTGCCGAGGAAAATCGGCCCCTACCTGTACGGTGCGTCCTCCCCCCTTTCCCCTGGCGGAATGGACGAGCGCCGCCGCATCAGCAGCGCCGCAGTCCGCTCTGCCACCGTTGGCGCAGTCGATCGGCGGCACTCAACAGGGGATAACCACACCGCGGATGCAGTGAGCACGGTCACACTCCTCCCCTGAGAGAGGGCGAATGATGCCGACGCACATCATCCCTATCCTGGCAGCAGCAGCTATCATGGTCGTCGCAGCCAAAGGTCAGTTCTTCTTACCTTGTCCACTTCAATGTCCGTTTTTACCTGAGGACCCTTGTGACCAACCAGTGAAATGATACTCTGATCCCGCAAGAAAAATGAAGTACCCCCCAATTCCCTGTATATTTCATTCACCCCATGGGCCTTTGCCTGATATATTATTGAAGTGACGCTAAGATCAACAAATATTAAATATCAGTTGTTTCATTTGGATAATGAAATGCGAAGTCAGACTGCCAACCATTTAGGGTCACCATTAGCAGCATTTTAGAAGTAACAACAGTTTTTTTTTCGGCGAATTTCATATTATTTTTCTCGAATTCTTCTAGATATAAATTTAGTTTCTCAATTAAATGTCTTTCGGTTTTGGAATTTTATAAACTTGTCTATTCTGTAGAATTTTGAGGCGTTTTTATAAGCATGCAATGATAATTCTTTACTTGAAGTGGGGCTCTTCAGATATTTCGTAATAGCTAGTAATATGATTATTCGAAATGCATTATAGATAAGTAAAATTCCTCGAATAATCGAGAATAATTGGCAAAATAAGCTTCTTTTTCCAGTTATGATTTGAATTTCTTTGAAAAATTAATTAAAATATGTTGTACTAGGATATTTTTTCCCGATTCAACTCCTATGGGCTTTATTCATTTTATGGGCTAATATTTGCTTTGTTATTACAATGATTTTAGAATTGAGAGAGTTTTGAAATGTACCAGTTGTCGATTACCATGCAGGATCGACATCAAAGGACTTTGAGACATGTTACTTTAATATATATATATATATATATATATATATTTGTGCTTTTTGTATGTATTTTGATATAAGTGTAAAATAGCAACTTAAAATAATATGATGGTAAATTTTATACAATTCCTTTTCTTTTTTTCTTTTTTAGATTTTTCTCTTGATAATAGGTTTTTCTTGAATCATAACATTAAGATTAAAACATTTTCTTTTAAGTATTTCGCGATGTTTGATAAAACATCATGAATGTATAAAGAATAGTTAATAACAAAAATTAAAAAAATATATCTAGCAAGTTTTTATATTCAATGTACAAACTACTTCTTTCAGTTGATTAAATTGCAGTCTCAATATAAATAGCGTGATCCTACGGATGAGAAAAAAAAATATTTGCACCAAATTGCTCATTTATGTTTTCAAATCCTCTTGATCGTCAACTATAATCCGATCGAAGGCTTGTATCGCCATGATTTGAGCTTTATCAATAATTTGCAAAATGTTTCAATATTGATTGTACTTTCAAATGCTGAATCAAACGTCATCCATTTCGGGACACAAGTGTGTTACTGAAATCAAAACAGTGAATATCTTTTCGAAAATAAGAATTTTATTTAATTGATGGATATTAGTATTTTTTCATTTATTATGTTTGTTATACATATATTGTACGTAGTCAAAATACGTGAACAGAAATACAGTTGTAATTGAAGATAGTATGCGATAGTATATTCAGATAAAATTAGTTTTTTGATAGTTTAATAGATTGCCCGAATCTTATTTTGTTTCTGCTATTTATTTTTTAAAAGAACTTTCTTCGTCTTTATACTCATAAAAGCATTTTTCAAGAATTTTATCTAAAATCATTTTTATAGAAAAAACTTATTTGTATTTTGAAGATATAATTCCTAATCTTGCGTTTTAGTTGCATATCGATGCAAGAATGCGTCTGTTTCAGACGTTACGGGAAGAAAAAAAACGAACGCTATTAATTTTTGATTTATTAATTAATTATTTTTCGATTAAAATTTTTTTAGGATTTCATTTATGGTTCCATCTTGATTTTTCAATGGAAGAAAATAATTTGAATTATATTAAAATCAATTATTTGGAATTTCTGCCTATATTCCAGGGATATTTAAACAGGGTCCGAAAACATATTAAATATTCTAAAATTTCTTTATCTTTTTCTTTTTATTACTTTAATATGTACAAAAAACCCCCATTTATTTACCATGCAATTTGATATTATGAAGCATTTCGTTAAAATGTTTCAAATAAATATTTGCAGTTCTTTTTATTTTTGGCTGAGATTCATTTTATTTTATTTACCGACGGTATAGTCAATGCTTTGTGCATTTTTTAAATATTTTTTTAGATAAATTTATCGTCTCTTATTCCTCTGGTGAATTAAATGAATTTGAAATCTTATGGAACTGACTTTGCGAATTTTTATATTTATTTAAATTAGATGCAATATAATCCTTAATTAATAGTTTTCATAATTTTTAGCTGAAGATTTTTTAATCAATTTTGTAAATGTTAGTGTGTTCCAAGTTCCAAATAAATAAATAAATAAAGAGTTTTTTCTTTATTACTTAAACACCATCCCATGAACTACTGAGTTTTGCTTCAATAAATAAGTGAGTTAACTACTATTTCTATTTGTTGCTTTTTTTTTTACTACACCATAATCTTCATTTCTCGAAAATCGGAATGTCTTAGATTTTAACATTGTAGTAAGTTAGAAAAAAAAATGGCAATTTTTAAGTTGTTTTTTTTCCTTCAAATTATGAAATGGGATCCGTTGAAAAATATATAATGTCTAATTTATACATACTTTTTGAAATTTTTTAAATTCAAAATTTAATTATATATAATATGTGTGTGTGTATATGTATATATGAGTGTATATTAGAACGCAAACCTTTAAAAAATCCTATAAATAATTTTTAATGTAACTTGAAAATTGAAGAGACACTGTTAAACGCTTCTTTTTGTACACCCCCCCCCCCTGCCAAATGGTGCGAACCTATTTATATGTATCTCTAACAAATTGCATTATGTGAAACTGAAATCTAAGTATAAAATATCTTATATCTGGAAATTGCAAAAACATTTGTAAAAAGATTGTGAAGTTTTAAATATTTTTGTATTCATTATTAGGATTTGCATGATTATTCATCATATCATCGATGCAAATGTTTTAAAATATGAATAAAAATTTAAAAAATATGTAATTTATGTCATTTGATTGTCAAAGAAATAAGAATTGTCTTATTAATAATAGAAAAAAATCGTTTTTTTCAAAAATAAAAAGAAGTGATTTTCAATAATTAAGAAAAACAAAAACTAAATAAGATTTTGACTGAAAGCAAGCAATAAGCCAGTTTTCCATCGAAGCCAATAAAGAAGATGAATTAGGATTTTCTATTTTTTTCTTCTAAATTTCTGTGCAATTTTGTACGTTCTAATCCAATAATTTAAATATTTTTCTTATGTATCTTATTCTGTTTCGCTCAATATATCTTATATCTTGATTCATTGCATCTTTTTTTTATATTTGATACTATTTGAATACTAAAGTTTTGCAATGAAGCCATTGAGATAATTTTTACTTCCTCTTATGGGAAGCGTGCAGTGTTACGATAAAGTGGGTTTTTAAAATTCTGAAGGCGTAAATTCTTAAAATCACTATTTAGATGCGATGTTGTTTACGGGCTTCTCGAAAATCGGTGGCAAGTTCTAGTACTAACTAGAGTAAAAAGTCTGTTGTTTGCTTGCACAAAATCCAGGCATTTATGCCAGCTCAACTAACTGATCAATGTTCAACTAACTGAATACAATATGTTGAATACGAATTATATCATAATTTCTGATCCGATACTCTTATAAAGCAATAGATTGTTTTCCCGGTCAAATGACCGGTTGTGGTAGATAGCGGTATATGACAAGTATTACTCAAAATAAACAAAATACAGATAAAAAAAATAAAATAATAACTGTATATAATTCGTAGAAAAAGTTATGAAGTCAATTTTGATGCTAAAGTTCTTAATTGATCATTTACCGGTCATGGTATGTTTAGTATTAAAAAAATTAAAGACGAAAATCGCGTAAAATCTTTACCGTGAATCTTTTTAACTTTTTTTATGTGGCTGTTTTGTGTAGATTCTTATTTGAATATGCAATTTCATCTTTCACGCAGTCATAATGCTTTAACTCTAAAGTTCACAGAACTTTAAGATACTATTTTTTTTACACATACAAATACAATTTTTCTCTTCTAAACAGCAATATATTTTTCTTATAAATGGGAATGAGAGAAAAAAAAAATCTACATTGTAATTTTATTGCATGCTCAGTGTTATCGTATGCCTTGAATACATTTCCATAATTCCATTAAATATATTCCATTGAATATATTTATTTCGGAGATATATTTTCGTCCTTCTTTGTTTCGAGGAAAGGCAAAAAAACTTCTCGATTGTTATGTTGAAGAGACAGAAAATAAATGTGAGAAGTAAGACATGAATGCTACATTTTATGACACACAGTAACATTTTCTGGCAAGTACCTGGTACAAAATATACGATAGCGACGTTTCTGTTTTGATCTAAATGACAGTCGTTGATGTGACTTGAAGAACGAAATTTCGAATTCTGTTAGTCGTTAGAGGCGTAGTTGCATATTTTCGCTCGATTCGCTTTAAATCCGTGCCTGTTAGAAAATAAGGCTTTGTTGAACTGACAACTTTTAACTTTCTATTATACTTTGAAAAGTCGAGAGATGCGTTCTGAAATCATAAGTAGGTTGTGAGAAATGTTGACATGTCATTTATTCAGGTTATTTTGATGAATGAATAAAACGTTGTATCGTTAAGTCTGACGCATGAATCAACTGCGTTTACACTCAAGTGATATGCGTTAAATATGAATGAACAAGTAATTCTCTGGTTTCAGTAATCTTTTTGAGAAAAGTCTTTAGACGACATGCATTTAGCTAAGCCGGCGTTACACAATATTAGAAATTTGTCTAAGGCTGGGCACTAAATAGTTTCAAGGCATTCTGTGGTACGAGTTCCAGCTACGAAATTTCAATTCTATCGTCGGAACATTCCCATTGGGAAACGCTTTGCTTACATATTATCGGTAATATATCTATCCCATAATGTAAAACATTGCTGTTTCTCTCCAAATTTTGTTCTCCGATTCGTCACATATTCTTACCCATAAATAGTTCATTTTCCAGAAGAATATAAATCAATTTATTTACAAAATAGTAAATAAAATAAAATAAAATAAAAGGCATATTAAATAAATTCATTGATTATGTGTGATATTTAAAACCTGATAACTAAATAAACTAATGATATTTAGACAAAAAATAAAAAAAATATTGCTATGAGATTTGAACATTTTTTCCGATATTGTCTTCTGCAATATGGAACAAGTAGTAACAATTTTTTAAATATATTTTCATCGTTTCTACCTTACATTGATAGTCCCCCGGGGGGGTACCTCGAAATGAGAATGAGATGCTTCCTGCATGGTGGTTGGATCTCGTCACCCTGGAGGGTACACAAATAGGTGGGAGATCCGACTTCTCCCATTGATGATGGGACGTACTTCCTTCGAAGAGGGTTGTACCGTGGCCGGTGATGGCTATTAGGACTCAACTACAGTTCCCGCCAGTGTTGCTGTAGCGGCGGTCCGGTCATTCAGCCTTATGGTTTATATCCGTGTGCCTTCGTGGCGGGGCGGAGAGTCGGTTGGTTGACTACCTTACATTGATGACCCCCTCAAAATGATAATGAGAATCTTCTTGCATGGTGGTTAGTTATCAACACCCTAAAGGGTACACGAAAAGGTGGGGGTTTGGTTCCTCCCATCGATGAAGGGACGTAATTCCTTAGGGAAGGGTTGTACCGTGGTCGGTGATGGCCCTTAGGATTCAACTACAGTTCCTGTCAGTGTTGCTGCAGCGGTGGTCCGGTTATTAAGGAATTTTTATCAGTGTGTCTTCGGGCGGGTCGGAGAGTCAGTGACATGACTTACTTACATTGATGGTAAATAATAATAATAAAAAAATTAACAGAATTAAACCAGCGGGAATGTCTTCTCGAAACTTTCTTGTATACTTTTGCATAAATGAATGTATTTACGATTATTATTACATACTGTTGAGGAACAATAGTTATGAAGAACCCTACTAGAGTTCGATTTTCGACAATTTCGTTTTGGCGTTAACTCGCGAAATTCGATTATTACACTAATTGAAATAATCTCCCGAACTCTTATGTATACTCTCCAAACTTATTTTAATAATCCTTATGATCCCGCATAAAATTGTGGTTATTGGCTAAGGCAGCAAAAGCCTTGCACGGCAGTGGTGAATAATAGTTTTGAAATGGAGCTATTTGAGCATGAATTTATCATTTTTACTGAATCTGGCCACCGAATATGTATTTGGGATGTCCTATTTATGACCAATAAAAACCAGAATTTGAACTGTAACTACAGTTGTAGTCGAAAGATCAAATTTCAGTAAATTAGGTCATTGCATTTATTTGCATACGAAAGTACAAACCGACAGACAGTTGAAGCTTTCACAGATTGAGTTCGAAATCTCATAATAAAATTCTACATTTTAGATGCTGCACCCATGTACCAAATTTTATCTATCTAATTCTGTGGGTTTTGTAGTTATCGAGTTCACATTAAACGAACAGCCTGATAGATTTCTTGGGAATATATGCTTTTCAAAATTTGATATATATCAACAAATTTGTTGGCAAATCCATATACTAAATTTCATTTGTCTCGCGTAAAGAATTTTTGAGTTATCATATTCAGATATACATGATTACTAAAAAACAAACAAGCAAAATGCAATATATATAATATATAATATAATATTTAATAGAATCTTTTTCAAGTCAGGAGGTCTAAAAAGCAGCGATTCGTCAAAATCTCGTGTTCTTATCTTTTGATAATTATGATACTTCTTCTATATTTCGTATACCAGAAAGTAAAAAGTTAATGTCACATAATTTTTCTTTATTTGCAATAGGTGTGTTTGAGAAGGGAGAAAATAAAAAGTTATAATGAGTACCTAATTAGCCATTTACATTTAGAAAGTATTAACTTCGCTCTTAAGTTCGGTTTAAAGTGTACGGTTGTCTAAACTGAAATTAATTTGACTTTAGAATTTTCTTAATTAATCACTGAATCGTAAAAACGGAAAAGTAAAAGGTGTTCCAAAATTAATGTAAGGTTTGAATTTGTCCCCATTCGTGCAGTAAAATATTGGCAACCCTATTAATAAACCATTTAACAGCTGATAGTTTAGGGTTAGTTTAAATGAAGTGTTATATGGTGGAACGACGTGTTTTCATTGTTGAACAATATTTCAAAAATAATGAGTCTGGCAGCCACAGTTCAAAAATTTGAGAATTAGTCCCATAGATCGTGTGATTTAACATAATTGGATTTCTTTTTATGGGGTTATTTGAAGTTAAAGGTCTGTGCCAACGAGCCCACTAGCACGCGTACATTGAAAAAGGAAATTCACGCTGCATCAACGAAATTCAGCCACATTTATGCAAAATAGTCATGGAAAATTTCGACAAAAGAATGTGTAAGTGCCAGAAAAGTCGCAGAGATCATTTACTCTGTTTTATTTCATACATAACTCTATCAGGCGTACTTTAGGATTCAACAAAAATATAATAATTAAAAGAAAAAAAAAACCCTGTTTTTTATTTAATTCAAAGCTTGCACTAACACGTTGCTCTGTCTTGTAACGCTCCATTTTTGCTAACCCCAGACTATCAGTTGTCAAATGGTTATTTAGTAGAGTTGCCAACACAGTAACACACTTTACTACACAAATTTTGGAACACCCTTGACAATTGGATCGAAGATAAAGTATTTTTTCGTATAAATTTATTCTTATTTATAATTATTTGCTGAAACAAGATAATATCAAAAGTGATATAAATATCTTTAAATCTTTTTAGAAATTACAGAAAAAGAAAAATTTTCATGCCCCCTTTTGCATGTAAAAAAACTGTTGAATAAAATGTCTATTTTTGTACAAATTTATAATCATGTCAAGAACAAAAGAACAATATATAAGTTTACTGATTCTAAAAAGTGAAAAATAGAAGAAAAAAAGATTGTATCTTCATTGAAAGCATCAATAATTTGTTTCAAATTATCGTGATCTATCGTGAAATCGGTAGATTTCAAAACGGCGGAATCTAACTATCAATATATTTATATATAAAAAAAAATCAAGATTTTTTAAACATTTTAAAGTGTTAATTTAGAAGATATTTGTTTCTGACTTTTTTGCATTTATTCGATACCGCTTTTACTATCGAAAATCCACAACGGCATTGATTGGAAAGTCTATTTTTATCCAAACCCCACGAGGATCATCTTTGTTGAGCTGTCAGTAAAAGATGCCACAGTGAATTTTTTATTCAGAATATCAGCTATAGAATGTATAGAGATAATAGTTCTAGCTTGATTAACCTTATCTTATAATACAAAGAAGCTATTTTAATCGATCAATCTTATTTTTATGATTAAATTAAGCTATTCATGTTTTGTTAGCAGAGGAGTATGTATTTTGATTTAAATGAAAAAGAACATTTTCCTACATTTTTTTTTGTTTTTCGATGAAGATTAATACTACGAAACATTTTCTTGAGGGTTCTAGACCAATATCGATAACTATATAGATCTTGGTTAAACTGTATGTTGCGTAAAGCCAACAATATTCAATTAGTTTTTAATAATAACAATAAATTTTTTGTTGTTCCTGTGAAAAGCGTTATTAAGAACTTTCTAAAAATAATGTTAAATATTTTTTTAGGATGATGATAATGATAATAATCTTTTAATTAATTAATATATTTTTAGGAAGTCGATATTTAGATATTTTAGTAGGATGGTTAAAAATTAATTAAAAGATTATTAATTAGCGAAACATAAAATTGCATTTAAAAATTATAATTTTTGAAATAAAAAAAAAAACAACAACAAAAAACGTTGCGTTTTCGGAAAGAGATTGTAGTATAATATAAGTGGTCATATATTACTCAGTTTCTTCTAATTCTTCTAATTTTTTAATTGAATGATTCATTCTGTCACCATTTTGTTCAGATTTATAGATGCATTTCGAATTTGAAAGGAGATGATTTTTAATAAAATTTGATTATAATAATAATCAAATTGAAAATGTTTTTTAGAAACAATTATGAATAATACAGAAGTCGAATAATTAGATTTCGTTTATTTGTTCATTTACTACACAACTTAGTTTTTTTAAAATTTTACAGATGTTTGAAAAGGAGATTGGATTAAGAGAAGGGCAGAACATTTTTTGAACAGTATATTTTGTGCAGTAATATATACAGTATATAAATGCATGGTGTAAAATAAACTGAAAATAACCTGTGTTTTGAAAAGTGACAGTTGGTATAATAAAAAAGAGCTTATCTTTCTTAGCTCAAATTATTTCAAATTATTAAGTGGAAAATTTTCAATTTACAGTATAAATATCCATTCATCTTATAAACGCCTTGAAAGATTTAAATTTTGATCTTTTATTCGTTATGTATAAGAAATATATATATTTCTTGTCTCCAAATGCATTGAAGCTTCTCATTTTGTAAATATGCTTTAAATTTGCGAGCTACTTTTTAATACTTAAATAAAAATATATTTTATATTTAAGTATGCATCAGATAGGCGTATTTTCACCGTATTCTAATTTATTCTCACGTGTTTACAAATTCCTTGATCTTTTTTGTAACTATTTTAAATATTTCATGAAGGCGCTATTCATATGCAAATTTGCTTATTCAGTTCTGAGGATTTTTAAAGTTACAGACTTTCACATTTTGTGTATAAGATACCTGGCAGCAGCATTTAAATAAAACCTAAAAAAACCATGTAGATTTGAATTACCATTGAAAGGAAGAATTTAAATTTTTCTGTTTTATGTATATATTCTCAATTCTGGTTAAAATTTATAAAGCTTGTTGCTTTAAAATTCAAGAGTTGTAACATTTCGTTCATCATTTGTTTTCATGTATAGAGTTGTCGCATTTTTTTCACTAATTTTTTGCATAAATCCTTTTGTCATTACAAATTTTTTGATAATTAAATGCCGATTAATGGATTTTCTATTATTAAATTTTCATTTTAAATTCATTGATGTTTTGAATTTTATTTGGTAATAGAAGTTATTTTAATTTTTTAATTGACAATGCTTAATGTTTTGATTTATTAATTATACCGTATTTTAAAATAGCTTGAGTTTTTTCAAGTTTGGTAAATTATAAATGTCTTTGAGAAGAATTATTGGGTTGTTCGGAAAGTAATTTCGGTGTTTTTTGTGGAAATGAAGTATTTTTTTTCGTATAATAAACAAATACTTTATTAAATTATATATTGGCCGTTCTGGTCCAACACCTTTTGCCATCTTTCTGGTAGTAGCATCATTCCACGCTCATAAAATGTTTGGTCTTTGCTGCCAAAAAACTGATCGAGGTGGTTTTTGACCTCCTCATTTGAGGTGAAGGTTTTACCGTCTAAAAAATTTAGCGAACCAGTTCTGGCACTGGAGTACTGTCAACACACCTTCTCCATATACATCGGTCAACTTTTTTCTGGTTTGAACAGAATTTTTACCCTTTCTGTAGTAAAATAGTAAGATATGTCGAAAATGCTGCTTATCGCTCTGCATATTTAAAAGGGCACCAACCAAAAACAATTGCGTAGAATGAATTGGAATTTTTCACACACAAGCCTTGCTATATGAGCTCTCAAAGCAGATAAAAATTATACGGCTTAAATGTGAAGTTGGGTGCAAAAAAATACAATTAAATCCTCTGTCGGGAAAAAACGAAATTACTTTCCGAACAACCCAATAAATGACTTTGGTTTTAAAAAAAGGTTGATGGTGAATTCTCGCCAAATGTTTCTCTGAAACAAACATGGCGAAATATCTTGATTCATTAATTATTAATTGATTATATTTAATGAATGAAATCGATAATCGATTTCATGTAAAGTTTGCGCACTGAATGGTTTTGAAAATCTGTCTGAAATGAGGGTCTTTCGTCACCATGACGATGAGTCTTAAATGAACGAAATGTCTTAATAGATTATTTAAGATAATCTATAAGATGTCTATAAGATATAATGTTAATGATAATGTGTCTTAATAGATTATTATTTGATCAAATTTATTAATAAATACTTTTTTAGATAATTTTTTAATAAACTTAAATGAGATACTTAATTTAAATCCTATCCCAGTGTCAAAAATATTTTAACATTTTCACACATAAAAAAAAGAAATGAATTTAAAAAGTTTAATTGATCATTCAGTATAACTTCAAGTTGTAGAATATTTAGAGAAAAATTAAATGAAATATTTTAATTTGATTATATAAAATTGAATGCACAATGATGTTTCTGTGAATTTGAATGTTATAGTATTTTTTTTTCACAACACGACAAAATGTTAATGAATTCTATAACATTCATGATTGGAAACATATTAATCCATTATCACCTACATTAATTTAAAGCATTTTTGTTTCGATAAAATTCTCTTAAATTATGCTTCAAACATCGAGATTTCGATTATTGTAAACTAAGACTTCACTAGTAATTTAAAATAATAATAATAATGGGACGTTTGAGGAGAAAGTCATTTTTATATTTAAACATTAATATTAAAAGTAAGTAAAGTCAAAGAATATTGTTTTTGATTTCTTTGAATTTAATGGAAAATGAATTATAAAATTTTTTTTCAAGATCTTAGAGATCAAAATCTGAGCTTAATAGATGACTGTTTAGTGCTTGTGATTTTTGTGCTACAGGTACCGTTCCAACGCTGTGTATTGCTTTTTGCTACGGAAAACACATCCCAATAAAAAAAATAGTTGGTGTGTTGCCATTTGAAAAATTTGAAAATTTTGTCACTGTAATAGTAAGTGTGAGAGCTTAACTGTTGTTTTTTATATGATTCTTTACCGCAAAACTAAAAATACCCAGGAACAAAAAATTTTTTAATTCCTGTGAACGGTATGATAGTTACGGCCTCATGCATCGGAATAGTTTTTTTTATAATCACCCCTTATATTTAGCTGCTGATTAGCATATATTAACTTTTTGGGCAAATAAAAAGAGACAATGTATTTGGGTTGATTTAGTCCTGGAACTGAAATTATAACTGTCTCCAAACGAAGATACTAGGCTTTAATGTATTAATAATATACTATTACTAAAAAGATGCAATATAAGGGATTATAATCCTTGTTGGTGTAAGGCAGTACAATCACGCGAAGAAGTTAAGCGTTGTCGGAAAATATAAATATGGACTAATTACAAGTTTTGATGATTAATATATTTATGACAAATTAACGTTTTCCATCATATCACAAGACGAGATTTGAAATAATGAATTATCTAATTTTTTTCTAATACATATTCTAAGTTAAATCGTCAGGATCGCGGTCTTTTCAGCTTAAGTTTAAATATTTTCCGGAATGACACTTTGTTCCAAGATCCTCGGGGGAGTCTCCTTGTCACACGCTCCGAAGCCAATATCTTCTGAGGAAATGACCCTTGCAAACGACAACCACCTCCTTTTCAGCGGGGTACACGAACCAAATAAAATGACACCAAGGGGGAAGATAACATGGCCGATTTCTTTGCCTGGCAGACGATATGTGCGAGCGAACAAATTTTAAGAGGCTGTTGGGTGCATTCGAAATCGCTCCCTAGTCACTCCCTAATCTGAGGGTGACAGAAAGGCTTTTTGACGCTCCCCGCTCCGAATATCGTTTGCGGACTAGATGTTTAGGGAAATATTCTATGATGTGTATGTTTCAGGATTTATCAGCTAAGCGGGGAGGAAGGGGTGCGTCTAACAAGTGTTCCCTTCATGGATTATAATGGCTTAAATATTCAAATATCCCACCACCCTTGTTAAGGGTAGAGATAAAGGATAGGGGAAAATGATTTTAAAAATAACTTCACACTCCGTCGCGAGACTCATTAGCATAAAATTTATTGACGTGATTTTGGATGCTAGTGCCTATTAGTGGTGCCACCGCGACAATTAGTAATTTTGTTCTTTAAAAAAATATTCAGTTTGCATCCTGGAAGAGAGAATTTTTGCAACATTGAAGGTTTCGCAACTTTAAAAAAAGCTATTATATATTGATAATTGGATATCAAAGCCAAGAGCTAATAGACTACTCGAACCACCATAAATTCAGTTGCGACATTCGGTAATTGTATTTTAAATTCAGTATGATACCATCTCTTAACCCTTTCTAGGACCGTGGGAAGTATGCTTCCCACCAAATTTATCAATCTTTGTGTGAAATTATGTAGGTTGGCATAAGTTCTGACAAATTTTTTTAGAAAGACAAACTTAGATGCTTCAGTTCTTTATCTTACACAAAATGATGTGTCTTGATTTGTTACTTAATTATTAATTAACCAAATTAATTAATTAATCAAATTAAATTTATCTAATAAGCTAAATGAATCCCTTTTCTAATTCTAATTTCAAGCCTAAAAATATTTTAACATAATATGACTAGAAAAAAAATAGCCCTTTAAAGGGTTAAGTTAGAGGTTCATCTTTTAATTTACATCTTTAAATCCTTCGTTTTTCCCCCTAGTAACTTTTTTGTTAAATTTCTGCTGCTATTCCAACAGTTACTGGATTTTGTTTAAGTAGCGTCCAAATATCATTCATATTAATTTGCCTATTTTTAATGTGCAGTACCTTATTTTTACCAACCAAATATACATTTTTTTTCAGTTTGCAATAATCAGAATTATTTCGAATTTACCCGTTTTTATTTATAGCATTTCTTGCTCTTATTTCATACGTTGGCCAGTACACTTGTAAAAGATCACCTAGAATCACAAACGGACTACTACGACCCGCCGTAAGGTATACGGAAAAACTATACGATCGGATCGCCGCAACAGCAACACTAGCGGGAACTGTGGTTGAGTCTCAAAGGCCATCACCAGCCACGGTACAACCGTTCCCAAGGGAAATAAGTCCGTCATCGAAGGTAGGAGCCGCAAAAGACCTTTAAATAAGATATAATTTCGGGGTCAAAGGATAATATATTTGAGAAACGAAATTTTTATTGAAATTCTACCATGTATATGAACTTGGCGTTAGCAGTATCTGGCTTAAAGATTCAAAATCCTCACATTAGTGTGGCATATAAGTTTAGAGATAATATGCCGACTGATGTGTTATCCTCGTCATTTGTCAAGATCCATCCCAAAATAATCCTTTTATAGCTTTAAGCGGAACCTTAACTTATAGGAACCGATTCAAACTAATGACTTTCTGTTGCTTAAACATTCATTCCAGCACAGTTTTATTCAGGTTTTAATAATTTTGAGCTAATAATTGAAATTTCTTGAAGGCAAGATCGAATTTATGAATATAATTTCGTGCATAATGGAGATCATTCTTTAATAGCTACATTTTTTATCTAATAAGATTACATTTTTCATTTCGGGAATGTGGTGTCTTACTGATTTAATTAATAATCCATAGAATACGCATGATGTTTGGTTTTTAAATGTATGAATTATAAAACCTCTGAATGATTTAATATAAGAGAATAATTCTAGAAGCGTTAATTCGATGCCTGTAAGATGTACTTGGCTTGATGATTTAAAGATTATGTGCATAAATTTCTAGAATTATAGGACCGCGGTGGCTTGGTAGTAAAGTCTCGGCTTCGTAAGCGGTGGGTTTCAAGTTCGAGACCCTATTCCACCAAATAACCATCGCGTAAGTGGATCTGGAGAATGTTTAATCTGTCGGGACGAAACGTCCTCTTGCTGATGCGGTGTAGAAGCTTGGAGAAGGGACTGGCAGTTCAGGTGTCATCGTCGTCATCTGACCATGGTTCAAAATTGCTTGGTCCGTCCCAAAATACCTTTAATGTTGCTTTAAAACGGGACGTTTATATAACAAAAATCTAGAATTATAATTTCTGTATTTAGAAGCTTCACAAGAAACGCCATCTAATATGAAATGTTTTCAAATGCGAGAAGAGAAACATTTTATTTTTAATAAATAAAAAAGAATTTTTATGCCTTTTTTCCATCTGATATGAACACACAACTGACTAATTATCTCTGATGTAATGTATATAATATTAGATTATTTAAAATATCGTATTCCTTATACAAAATGAACCATTTATTTATCTCCTCGATTAAAAATAAATGCATCATTCAGTTACGCAATGAAAGTTGATACGTTAATTTAGTTAAATTACTATCTTGTGTCGCTACATGAAGGCTGCTTTAGGACTGACCTTGTCATTTTTAATATCTGAAAAAATCTTATCAGACATCTTTTTCTCTTCACTTTCATGCCATACCAGATTTTGACGTGTGAGCACCGATTATATCTTGAATGCACATCATGCGTATTTAACACGGTGGCTTATTTGCGATGCAAGTGCGTTTCGAATCCAAGGCCGATATTTGTCGAGACGAATTCGAGACTAATTATAAGGTCACTGTGATTAAACTAAGTTACAATATATCTTTTATTCTTTTAACCATTTGTCATCTCAATTTCCTCTCCTTTCTAAACAGATGACATTTCATGTTTAAAATAAGTCGCGACATATTGATTCAACAAAGAATCCATGAGTAATTTGAAACCTCGTGGATTTAAACGTCTTTTTTCTATCATATTATATCGTCACGAATATGAATGAATCAATTATGAATGATTCATCTTACAGACTTAAGTTCAGAAATGCGGTAACTCGAAGCAAGTATGACGTATGATAAAAAAAAAAAAACACCTCTAGATGCCAAGGGAGTAAACATAGACGCAGATTTCAGGTTAGGCAGCCGCTTAGGGCTGTTGATTTGAAAGAGGCTATATAATTGCTAAATAAATAATTTTCCTATAAGCCTTATTTTATGAATTGTAAAATATTAAGATAATATTAGAATCATATATTTACTGATTAGGTTAGTATTTACTTTGTTAGGTTAATTCAATTATTTCATTAAATATAAATTGCAGGCGTCTATATTGTATATAAATAATATTTTTGCAATCATGAGTTTCTGATGAATAAATAAATAAATTATACTTCTCAACATTTCTAAAATAAAAAATATTTCAATTTAAAATAAATCATTAATATGTTGATTAAATTAAAAATCCATTAAAACATGAAATTAATGTGACCAGTTTATTAAATGAGAGATTTCGTACTCTACATTGCTTCTGGTCGCAAAATGCTTGAATCCATCATCGACTAAACAGTAATCACCATCGCACTGAGTTGGATTTAAGACGGAAAGATGAAGTGTTTGCGGAAAAATGTTTGTGATATTTCAAAATAAATATCCAATATAGAAAATATTTATTATCCTTTTGGCAGTAACTTCTCAAATTAGCGGAAATTGTTATTTATGAGCGAAATATTTTCGTTGGAAATCGACAGTCACAGTGTTTACTCGTGTGTGGATATATTTCCTTTCTTAAAAGACATATTTCATGCAATTCTTCCTGGGGAGGAAAAACTGCCCCGCGCTTGGGCCGAGTCCAACTCTGACTTTTTTTATGCAGCTGTTTGAGAAAGGGGGAGTGCATTTTACGTATATTATTCGCTTTTCATCCAATTTGCTTCTAATGTTTATGAAAGAACACGAGAACATTTTTTTTCTCTTTCGCTTTTTACCTTGTATCGCAGAATTTTTATTTTGTCGAATACGAAACCATGCAAAAGGATCTTAAAATAATTTTTTTAAAAGAAGAAAATAGAATTGACATCGAGGTTTTGACGGATTTTTTTACGTTTTAGACTTTTTCGAGTTCGAAAAAAATCCATTTATGGAATTTTTATCAGCTTGTCTGAATAAATGTAATCATGATATCTCAATACTATACATACCTGAAAATGTATCTCAATTCCAAGACCAATATTTATCAAGATGAATTTACTATGGCTGGATTAAATTTGTATTTTTATCAGTATTTATTGAGATCATTATGGTTGGATTAAATTTATAAGCAGCTTTTGCACCAACTTGTGTCAATTTTTGGTGAAATACGTAAATAGGTATACTGTTTGTCTGTATGTATATGATAACGATGGCTCTAAAATGTGACTTTCTATATATACACAACTTGATCTCAGTCAACTCAGATGACGAGTCGCGAACACTTTTAATTCTGTATTAATTGCCTGGCCACGTGTGCAATACTTTGTTATCGATTTTGTGACAAAAACATTTCGATGTGCTTCGCTCATCTTTCCGAGGCCTGTTGTTAATCCCATAATTGTCATTAGAGCTTCGAATTATCTTGTCACAAACTTATAGGCTGAAGTTAAATCATTCAAAGACTTTACAATTTGAAACAAAAATACACATGACTCATTAACATAACTAATTCATTATATAAGGGTTATAAATAGATTTGAATAATTAGTAATACAAGTTATAAGTAGCCTTAGATGAATCAGTATGGCATCATCATCCCGGAAACGGTGGTATCATCTAATTAGACAATTAGAAAAAAAAGAGTTAAGGGAGTTAAAACAAAATCGTAAATCTTCGAAATTTTGCTCAATTGATCAGTATTCGCAGATAGTATTTTAAAATCTAAATTCTATTCTTTAATAGGACGAAATGAATAGACTCTATTCATTGCATGATGAAACTAAACTCAAAACGCATCATATTGTGGAAATGCACAAGAGAGTTTACAGGTTTCAAATGGAATAAACCTCGTGCTCTGAATCAAACTGGAAATGGTTGTTGTACAGATTTATTCCGCGTTGTCATTTATTATTTATTTTGCATATCCAATATGGAATTCTGCCTGAAAGTATGTGAGGTAAATAAAATAAAATGGAAGCCACTTTGCTCGTAAAAAGATATTATTTTATTTATGTGTCAAATTAGCGCATAGCGTGATTAAAAACGTTGGACTCCATGGAGGTAACTCGAAAAAGAGTGTTACACAGTACGATAGAATTGATAAGTAGCGAGGTGGTAGATTTATAATTAAAATTAGAGAAGTTCAGTTTAGTTCTGTTAACGTCCCGTTTTAAAATAACATTTTGAGCTGTTTTGGGACGTACCTCGTAATTCTAAACAGTTGTCAGAGGACGAGGACGGCACCTGAGTTGGTACACAGCTCCAAACTTCCACACCATACCAGCAGGAGGACATTTGGCCCGGATGGGTTTAATGTGCACAAGATCCGCTTACACGACGGTTCTTCGGTGGAGTCAGATCTCGAACCTGAAACCCTCCAATTCCGAAGCCAAAACCTTACTCCTAGGCCACCGCAGCCCTTCCGAAATTCTTTCCTAAATTATAGTTCGAATTCGGAAAATTAACTGATTTTGATTTGATTGAAAAGACAAAACACATAAATTCCCAAAAGAACCAAAAATAAGAGTTCAGCTGGTAGATTTAGTTCAATAATTATTTATAAGAAATCTGACTTAAAAAACATAAATAAATCATGATTTATATAAATGCTGAATTCGCACAAATAAACCATGAATTACTAAGCTCTAAAATGTAACTACTGAGCAAAGAGAAATATTTCTGTTTTTTCCCCCCTTTTTGTACACGTCCTATAAACTTTTTCATAAATAAAACACCATTATTTTTCAGCTAGCGATAAAGCTTTAGACACGTCTAGACACTTCGTGACTCAAATACGATATTTACTTAAATTGGGCATTTTCTGTGCCTCAAAAATACGCTTCCGATGGGAAAATTGATTTATGTATGAATCAAAATTTAAGACTTAAGCTTTTCAACTTTGAATTATGAAGCGATAGCAGAAAATAACTTTTTGTGTGAATCGCTGCAAAAATACCCTTTAGAAATATTCAAAATTATTTTTCGTCTTATACAGGGTAGTTATAATAAAAGCGCCACGTTGAAATGGTCATAAAAGGAAAACTATTGGACCAAATGTTATCAAACTTGGTAATAGTTTAAAAAAGGTCATGAAAATTTCTTTTCGGCCAAAAAAAGTTCAAAAACTCCCCACCAGGGGAGAAATGGCGCTGTATGTAATATTGTTAATCAAAATAGGAGCTGAAGATATGGTTTAAAATGTGCTTAATCGTTTCTGAAATGTATTACAAAGCAATTCAATATGGCGTCCACCATTTTCTCAAAACAAGTTAAATCGCATTACTGCATTCTCAACAGTAGCTCTTAGTATATTAGGAGGAATGTTCCGCACATGTCGGTGCATCGCATCTTTCAATTCTGCCAAATTGTTTGGATTTTTACCATAAACAGTGCTTTTGAAATAACACACATTGAACATGCTTTGTAAAATATTTCAGAAGCGATTTAACATATTTTAAACCGATGTCCTCATGTCTTATTTTGCTTAGCAATATTGATACAGCGCCCTTTCACCCCTGGTGGTGAGTTTTTGAACTTTTTTTTTGGCAGAAAAGAAATTTCCATGACCTCCTTTAAATTATTACCAAGTTTGATAAGATTTGGTTCGTAGTTTTCCTTTTATGACCATTTGAAAGTGGAACTTTTATTATAACTACCCTTTATTTTAAGTGAATGACAAGAATGGTGGAATGGTAACTCGCATGTTTCGAAAATATCATTATTGTGTAATTTATTCTTTACTATTTAACCATTTGATTGATTGTCAATGATCATTTGACTCTTGTTGTCATTTTTGTTTCTTTTTTTTGAATTTGCACAGTTTTTTCTTATCATATAAAATGTCTTGTAATGAATAAATAGAAATATATTCCTCAGCATACAGCATGGTATGTTACTTTTTACTTTCTCGTATACATAGTATACAGAAAGTACAGTAGGTGATCGTCAAAAAATTAGAACTCGAGATTTTGACGAATCTCCTCGTTTTAGATCTCCCTATGTTCAAAATACACATATATGGACAATGTCCGTCCTTCCGTCTATCTATGATAAATATAGTTCAAAAATGTTTTGATCAAGGCAGATGAAATACATTTAATATACGGTTTTTATATCAAATTTGTTGATTTCTATCCAATTTGGGGCAAAATCCGCTAAGAGAAATGCTACCTGTTCGGTGGTTCTAATATAATTTAACACGATAACTGCAAAACGAAGAGAATCAGATAAACACATAATTAACATCTACTGTCTAGACGCATTTCAAATTTTGAACCAAATGCAACAAACGAACGTCTGTCGTTCTGTTCTTTCAAAAACATGTAAACGTCATAACTCAATGACGCAATGATTTAAATATTTGAAATTTGGCTACAAATTTTTTAACTACAGTTGTAGTTCCGTGTCAAATTTTTGTTTCAATCGGTTTAAAAAAATGTTTAAATGGATAAATTCAGTTTTCGGATAGTATAACCGCATTCCAGGGATTAACTACCAAAATATCTCTTTACGGATGACATGATAGATTTAGTAAAAAGGCTACATTCACTCAAAAGTTAATATTTCGTAACTATTGTACGCCAATGCCATGAAACGCGTTCACTGGGATAACACTTTATTAGAGAATATGCACGAAAACTTTGGGAAGACAATTTTTGTTGGTTCAGCTGCGATTTATAATTCTAGTTTTATATATATATTAGACACAAAATTTTTTGTGAAATGCTAGTTTTGTTTATTTAAACAAATGAATACATATTAAAAGAATTTTTGAATATAATGCTTTGACTGGCATGCGTAAATATATGTAAACGCACAAGTAAAATCGTAACCTAATACAATACCAATGCAATGCTGCGTTGGATCCAGAGTGGAACATAGTTATTTCTAGGGTAATAGATACTGACAAAAGAATTTTTCAAAAATTTAGCTTCATGCTTGATTAATTAAATATTAATCGAAATGTTGCACCCCCTCAATAATTTTGAAGCATATTTTCACTAAAGAATCATTTCTCCATCACAAAAAATTTGATTTTCAGTGATTGCAATTTCATTTGTGTACAATTTTTCTTTGTTTCTTAAATTTTTAAAAAAAATTAATGTTTAATAAACTTTGGAATGAAATTAAAACAAATTTTATATGAATTAATAAAATTTGTAATACGCATTTGATAAAGTTACGATTAAAAATAGCTTTTCTTATTTAAACTACACAATGCATAATTTTCTTACTTTTATTAAGTTAATACTTATGCAATTTTCAAATATAATGCCATCTTATAAGTAAAAAAACTTTCCGAGACGAATGTAATGGCAGATGATATGAAACCAAAATATTATCTACTATTTTTCCGAATATAAATTCTAAACTTATTCTTTTATTGGATTTTTTTCTTTATTGTGAATAAAGAATGCAAAGAGAAGATTTTAAGATCTTCAGAAAAGATTTTGATGAATCTCATGGATCGGATATCTTGGATACGAAAACGACGTTTTTGGGATTATGTCTGCTTATGAAAACGATAATTCATAAAGCTTTTAGCTGAACTAATAAAATTTAGTGTGTAGTTTCTACACCAAATTTGTATTAAATTTTGTACGAAGTCCAATCAAAAATATTCTATTTATCCGGCTGTTCGAGAGCAAGGGAATGTTACAACAATAAAACATAAAGCCGGCGTCCTGGCATAGAGGTAGCGCGTCTTCCCCGTGATCTGGGCGTTCCGGGTTCGAGTCCCGGTTCGGGCATGGTTGTCCTTCATTTGTTCTATCTGTGAGATGTGTGAATGTGCCCCCCTTTAAAAAGGGGCTGTGCAAGCGAATGTGATGCGTGAGTAGCAAAATCGTACTCTTGGCCCTAGTTGGTGCTACTAAAATAAGAGACGTTCCCTTTCGGCTTAAAATCGTTGATTTCAAATCAGCGGGGCTTGTCTATGGCAAGTGCCATTGGAAACAACAACAACAACAACATAGAGAATTAAATGGATCAAATTTATTGCATAGGTTTAGAATCTATGCATCAATATCAAATTTTGAACCATTCCTGTTTAAGTTCTGTGGCAAATTCCTGTTTCAGACGGTCGAAGAAAAAACAAGTTTTGGAATGCACACTCAGTTTTCTTTATTATACTATGAAATACAAAATACTCATATGTAGAACTTGAAAATGAAAACGTGAGCTGCTCGTGGTGTTAAAACTTGTTCGAATACCCATCATTTTTATATAATGGAGGGGAGGGGGAGGAATATCTATTTATTCGGGAGCCTATACCATTTGTTTTAGGATTCCGAGATTAGCACTTTTCAATTATTGTATTTAGGAGTCGTATGAGTTAAGATGGATGGTATATCTCATCATTCCGCGATTAATCTGAACTCAGCCTTATAATATAACTATCTCCTTCTTTCCTCTCACTCCTTTTATGACGAAATAATCTCTTGGTACATGCGCAGAAGCACGGAAGATTTCCGAATCAGAGAATGAATAATAAGTAAGTTTCGAAAAAGCATTTCTGCTGATCTGTATATACTTCATTTAAGAGAAAACATTTTCCGACTTCTGATTTAAAAGTATCGACACATCTTCTCCCATTTCTATTGGGAATAGAATTCCTATGCTTGTACATCATGTGGAATAGTTTATGCGTATTTTTGCTGGTAACGGATTCTTTTATTTTTTATGACACTCGTCCGTTTCCTAGAATGAGTTAACTAAGTAGTTTCGAGTGCAAGCGCGAATGAGAATCACGATTCATTAAATATTCAGGTCGCAATTAGAATAAGAGGGTGCGTTTGTGTCTATGCGGATTTGTATTTTTTCGTCTCGTTTTAGTTTCGCACGCATAAGACAGGTTACGAGAGCTTAGAACACCGACCAGATAATTATGTCCGAATGTTAAAGGGCCTCCCCGCTGTAGATAATATCTCTCACACTTCTTTTTAGATCCATCTTTATGACCTTGGCGAAACGTTCCGAGTCATTTTGAGTAATGGATGCTTTTTAAATGTGTTCTGTCATGAAACAAAGGTCTGGGTTGTAGCAGTGAAATTCTGATTGCCTGTATTTTCCGTAAAAGATTCATGAAGTAATCTGTACTCGGATGCGATATCCATGGGTTTCAAACGAACTTCTGATCCGGAGCTTGGACGTAAGGGCGTTTGCCATTGATTAACAGCTAACAAGTATGAATGAATGATTTTGGTAGATGTCTTAGTAATAATTTATGTATTGCATAACACTTTCAAACGATTGCGCAGTACAAATAAGTATCTGACAACTTGAATAAAATTTGATCAACGGTATTCTTTATACAAACAGACTGAAGATAATTCTCGATTTGGTTTTCTTATCTTCTATAACTATTCGGTTTTTTTTTTCTTTTTCAATTTCCGATGGACCATAAAAAACAAGAAAAGTAAAAAAGAATTCATTACCAAAAATTGTATATGATCTTAGTTATTTTCCGACGTAATTACATTAATAGTCGGGAATTTGTCATGTGAATCGAACAGGTTTGAGAACGTTTTTTGAAGAAAGTTGCCGTCAACGACGTAACAATTTTGATTTAAATCATTGGACAAAAATATGTCCAAAATATATTTTTTGTAAAATAGATTTGTAGTGAATAGCTTATAAGCCAGTTAGCAGCTATGCTGCACGAGCAATTGCTTTTGTATCGTGGTCATGTTACTGGGCTGAGAACCACAAGGTCCCAGGCTCTATCCTCGCTCAAATCAATCCGGCACAGTGGTGACCTCGGAAGATGAACCTTCAACCTTCGTACAGCTGTTGTGGCGCCATCTACCCACATCAAACCAAAGTCATCAGACTCACTTGACGCAGCAACACAAAGTCGTCAGACTCACTTGACGCAGCATCAGCAACCACTCGCCCACACACGCTCGCCATAAGGCTTGGCGCTACTGAAATGGGTACAGACGCATTATAATCAACAGCTAATACATCATCACTCAACAGCCATATCGTTCGTCTCACCTCCGACTCACTGGAAGGAGAGTTTGTGGCAAATAGCTTATAAGCCAGTTAACAACTATGCTATCCGAGCAATTGCTTTTGCATTGTGGGCATGTTACTCGACTGTGAACCACAAGGTCCCAGGTTCTATCCTCGAGCATCTCAATTCGCTAAAGATTCAATTCTGCAAAAATGCTGGATTCACGACCAAAGATCTATATCACATAATTATTGTTCGTCCATGCCATTCAAGGCATTCGCCTTTTATACAAGGTATACTATTTCATGCTAGGGACCTTTGTTGGAAGTATGCGAGAGAGTTTCAGGGGCATCATTCCAGCTGGTTTAGGCCTAACATTGTAAATATTTTCACAAATGATAACCATGTAGCAAGTTCTCATTTGACGCCGTTGGGAAATCTCGTACGTATAATCTTGTCGAACCGCTTTTCTTCTTAACCAAAACGACTGGGAAAATACATTATTCTGAAACATTCATACAGATTTTTTTATCCAACTATTCTTCAATTTGTTTATCTTCAGTTTGCATTATAATGAGGTCTAGGTACCTGGCAGATGAATTTATTGAAATTTTACTGCGCTATTTTTCATTTCGCTATTACTTTCTTAATATTATTGATAGAAAATTAAATCCAATTAGCCAAATTAGCACTTCATTAAGAGGAGCAACTTTGTGCTAAAATGTTTCGATTACAGCAATATATTAGAAATTAGAGGCTGAAAAGTGATTTTCACATCTTAGTTTTGACTGTTTCTAAAATCAACAATATACTATGTTGTCAAATAATAACTTAGATGTAAAGGAATCTATCTACCTTTGCCTTTCATTTTACTTAGAGGAATTTTTTTTAGTTTGGAATACGTTTTTTTCCTCTTTTCCAAAGTCGGTCAGTGTATACTTGTTTCTAAACAATGCAACCAATTATATTAAATCGAAATTAAAGACTGTGTCACTTCCTACACATCGATTAGTATTAAATTCCAATTCCGCTATCTAGATTTTAGTTATATAGTTTTTACCGATAAGGTCTATATTAATGTGATATTTGATTGTTCCAATTCAGAAATGGCATCACTTTTGTCTATAATATTTTAAATGAATAATTTCATCTGTATCAACTGTTTATCCCATAAATTTTTATCATTAAATTTTCAAGAAAAACTTTTTTATCGTCTGAAATGCGAAAATTAGGATGGTCGTATTTTCTTGGACAATCTAATGCAAGAGGATCGCCAAATTGATTGCACTTAAAACAATTTCCTTGGTTTTTATTCTCACAAATATTTTATCCTTGCCGGAGGGCTCCACATTTGGAACAAAGAATAACATTTAATTTAGTTTCTATGAATTTATCTTTATTTTCGGAGCTTTAATTCTATCGGTTTTTCGTATTATTGAGTTTAGTTTCATTGTATTCGGATCTTATTTTCGCTTAAACATTAAATTTTAATTCTGTCAAAATTAGATAACAGATCTACGAGAATAACGATCATATTTTTTAAAAAAAATGTTAAGGAATTAAATGCGTTAAGGAATGTTAAATTTTTAAAAATGTAAAGGAATTTTTACCTTAATTATTTTAGATTATTTTTCTTTTAAGTTAGTAAATGAATGCCTAGAAAGTAATACATTGGAAACTAATTGTTTTAGGTTTAAAAGAGTAAAATATGCAAAATAGTGCAATTTTTTTTTTCAATTTTTTTTTATTCCGTGCATTTAATAATGATGCACTCTGAAATATTGAGTGGAAACTAGAAACGTATTTTTATGCGACAACTTTCAATACATTTTCATTTTTTTTACATAACAGCAATTTAACTCAGGGTGTTTTATTTTTTTCTGCACAAAATGTGATATAAGCACAATAGATATTGTTAGGTTATATATATATATGCGCGCAGTTACAGGTGCCTCTAAAAAAAGTTTGGATAATATGCGCAATTACGTGTGTCATACGATAGTAGTGTCACACAGAATTGATAGAATCATAGAATAGAATATATTTCATTGTAGTTTCACTGTCTTTTACCCTGCCGGAAACACTACGAAAAAGTATTTTAAAAGCCGCACAACCTGTTACAAAACATTACTTACTAAATGACACGTTTATCCAACAAGCTGACTCACTTTCATTTAGCCACACAACTCATAGAACTAATAGAACGGAATCAATTCTAAAAATTCCTCAGGCAGTTTGGTCATTACTTGGAACCTATCGCAACCACCCCGG
Source organism: Argiope aurantia (assembly GCA_026543865.1). Lineage (NCBI taxonomy): Eukaryota > Metazoa > Arthropoda > Arachnida > Araneae > Araneidae > Argiope > Argiope aurantia. The sequence goes on from JAPMOR010101337.1 coordinate 124,937, forward strand.
TCCAGAACGCGAGGCGGGAGCGTGTTGCCAAACGATAAAGGCAACACTTCCTTCCTAATAGCCACCCCTCTCGTCCCTCCCGATAACGGATAACCGCAGATTATGGGTGGGTGGGTGGTAGGTGAGCTTGAAGCGAAGCGGTTGCAGGGATGGCATTCACTTCATCATCCTACTGCCGAGGTGATCACGAGGAATTTGTGAAAGGGTGGATTATAAAAAAAGGACCCATTTCGAAGTAAAAGTGTCGTTTCTAGTGGGACGTAATCGGTTCTATTCTAGAAATGATAGAAGTGGATCAGGGAAGAGGAATGGCGGATTTTTCTCGAAGAGAATCTTCGATTCCAATAAAAAAAAGTTCGAAAAACTTCTGCAAACGGAGGGTCATTTCAAAGAACGTTTATTGACGTTATTTTTGAGTGAAGTGGATGCAGCATGCAAATGACTGGGAATTTCGACACTCGTGCTTGGGTTTTAAGTTGAGATCCCTAGTATAAAATAATGGGCAAATAATACACACGATAAAGTGACACGAAATAAAACTTGATTTATAATTAATTGAAGACATTAATCTTTTAAAAACTGAAACTGATTAGGAAAATATCATAACTTAGACACACAGATAGGATTGTTTTTGCATACTACATTGCGTACATTTGCTTTGCAATTTCAAATCGATGGGAGTGATTTGACCGATGCTTTTTCACACAATTACCTAATAAAGGTGTTACCTCACCTCCCTTAAATATAAAAATTGTGGATCTTGTACCAAGTCGTAAATCCACGAGTAATATGATTTTTTGTTTTCATAGTTCCGCACATGAAGGTTTTGTATTACGTTATATATTAAAAAGAACAAAGTATGCATTTTAGACTCCTTTTTTCAAATCGATTGGAAGCAAAATTTGACACAAAACTAGAACTGGAGTCATAAGATCACCAACCGAATTTCAATTTTTTTTTTAAGTGTTTGCATTTTTGAGATATCGTGTTTACATGCATATGAATGTAAAAACTGCCAGACGGTTTAGTCCTTTGACGGATTTTGTTTGAAATATGATAGCGATTTTCACTTGGGATGATAAAATTGAGTATAAAATTTGATCTATTTTAGTAATATTAATTTTTAATTCGTTGAATAATGCACTTAAACAGGTTCGCGTTGTGACGACATTAAGTACATTTTTAGTGCATGTTTTTACTGATGTTGATTAAGAATAATTTCAAAGTAACGACGGCCGAATCAGCTTAAAACATTACTATGCTGCAATAACGCAGACTAATGATTCGAAATTCTTTTTATTATTATTATTATTATTTTCTCATACATGAAGTATAGTTAAAGAAACTATAATTATCGTGAAAAAAAATTCGACCTCGACATTTTGATGAATTTACATGTTTCAGACTTTCTCCAGTGGGGAAACCCATTTTTGGAATTATCTCCGTCAGACTGGGAAACGATAACTAAAAAGCGTAACGAATAGGAAGATGAGATCTTTCAGGTCGGAAGTTAACTTGGCGATTTTCAGATTATACCATGTTCAACAGCGCCAAGTTGTCAGTCATTAATCTCCAAGTTGGCGACTGTTGACATTTTTATGTATTCATCTTAGTAGTTGTAAAAAGAAATAAGAACAATTTCCTTTGAATTTCAGATGAAATCCGTTATATGGAAGTTTCTCTGGCTCTGAAAAACAAAAGTCATGGTTATGTTAATATGATCTGATTTCAAAACTACGAATCTAATCCAAAACAATCGTAGCTACATTCAAATGGGGCGTTGATATAGCTAAATTAAAACGAACTAAACTCATGATATTTTATGCACCGTGTTTCTTCCCTAATGTATGATGCAAAACTACTTAACCTTGGCTCTTTTGAAACGATATTTGATATCTGTAAGGGTCTGTGCTGCTTCCAATGTATTAGAACTGTTAGTGGTTATAACCATAGTTTTAGCTGTTCTTCTACTTGTAGATAATATTTCCATTCACAGTCAATTTATTTAAGATTTGGTGATATTGTATCAATTTGATACATTGTATCGATTACACAAAAGTATTAGGTACTCAAAACAAATATAAACTGAAAGTTTCAAACTCTCGGTATCAATTTTTCCGACTCGATTGGCAATCTTATCGAACTCATTCATTTTCGATAAACCAAAATAGAATTAAAATAATTTTGCATTCAAAATTCAAAAAGAAAGATAAAATGAATCCGGCCAGAAGACTTTTTCAAGGGTCACTCTCAGGCAAGGATTCAAAACAAGGAATTTTTTCTGTGAAGGGTCTGACTCTCGTCCAACCAAACAAACGAAAATCAACTTAGAGCAAATTATTTAGATTTAAATATTGAAATTAATAATGGAAAAACTTTAATAGGTATTTTTGATAAAAGGGATGATTTTAACTTTAAAATAATAAAACTTAGTAACTACCATTCTAATTTACATTCTAAAATTTTCAAAACTTTGATTTTTTCACAATTTAACAGGATTGAAAAAATATGCAATAATAAAAGTTCGTATATTTTAGCAACAAACAATCTCATTAAGAACTTGACTATTAACGAATTCCCCCAAAACTTTTGCAATATAGAGGTTTTGATAAGAGAAGGACTGTCTGATTTCTGACTTCCTCCGGTTTGTTGGCTTTGAGTTATGACCTTGTCTGAGGGTGACCCTTGAAAAAGTGTTCTGGCCGGATTCATTTTATTTTTCTTTTTGAATTTTGAATGTAAAATTATTTTAATTCTATTTTGGTTAAGCTCATTTGTGTTTTAGTTGTGGCAGCATTAGTGCTCTCTAAATACAATGTATATTTTATTATATAGATTCAGGAAATTTTATATGGTTAATTTTCATATTGTTTATTTCCGAATTGATAGTTGCTCATTTTCGATAAAGTAATACTAAATTAATCTGATACAAAGTCTTTGGTTGATTTAGCTTAATTCACTGTCCCTCAACAGCGACACCAGGAATATGATTGATGTTTCTTGAATTGTATATATTTCATCTTTAGCCATAACTTTTCTTTATCTCCTTCCGCTTATTCCGAAATTAACTATATCGACAAAACCATTCCCACCATTTCCTCTTCTTCTCCATCCACCAATCACTGTCAAAACAAAGGCCACTGACCCATCGTTGTGAATACCGCTTCCAAATAAGTGAATTCTCATTTTGGAATCCTAATCATGTGGAAATCTGAATTTGGATCAAATCAGTATCAGTTACCAATTTCGGCATACGAATTTCCATCTAGTGCGCAGTTGTATTCTGACAGGAAATTGGTTATCCAGTTGCATCAGGTACAACTGAGTATCAGTATCAACTTGTACCTGATACAGGAAGACAGAGTATTTATCCAATCCTAAATCAGTTTTTAGACAAAAAAAATATTCTCTAACATTATTTTAATGGAATTGTTATATTAAATCAAACAAGCTTCCAAGCTGAGGTTATAATACACGTTTTACTACATACTTTAAAACAGCATAAGGTCTATTGGCCTCTTATTAAAATAATTAATAAACAATATCAAAATTTAAGCACTTGTACTATACGAAAACCATCTTACAAATTTATTTCATAAACCAAATTAATATCGTTGTAATTTTTTTCAGGGTGAAATAGAACTGAAAGTTTCTACACCTGTTCAATCAAGAAAGCGGAGAAAATTCTATAATTCTGTCCCTATACTCATAATTTGGGAGATTTTAAAATGAATTGAATTAAAATAAATGCTAAACCAAACTGGAGTAATTCAAATATGCTGAAGAATATTTTATATTATGGCATACGTTTTGGAGACGAAAACACATTTTCATGCATTTTTATCCTTTTCATAAGGTCTCAGATGATTAATCCCTTCACAAGTAGTTAAAGGTTTTAATCTTCTTCTAAGTGCTTCGTAATTATGCTGGAAACAATAATCACCTCGGGAAATCTAGAACAGCTGATAGTTGGTGGTAATTACTTTGCCATCATAACTATTTTTTTCAAAATACAATTATTAAAGAGACTAATTTTCTTTCTGAAGTTATTGCAATGTTCATTTTTAATCTAACAGATTTTTTCACAAATAATTGCTAAATTATGTGATATAATATCCGAGGATGATTATTTTATATTAATAGAAGGAATATTTAGCAATTTAATCTTCACAAATATATTAATTATATAATAGTTCTATGGCTAATATATTTAATATCTTATTTCTGTGCAAAAGAGAGGAGTAAATTTTAATTTTCATGCAACTTCAAAATGGAACGTTAATTTTATTAAATTATGTATTTAATATATTTGAAATTCAGCTATTTTTAAATATCGAACTTTCAGAAAACAAACATTTTTTTATAGCTCAATGAATTAATGTTTATTGAATGAATATTTCTTAGAATTACTGTGGGACATTCTACTTATCATTACTTTTACTTTCTCAAATATAAATATAAAAAGAGAAATTATTTTAATCTACCTCGAGATTGTGACGTTTCGGATCTCTCTGGGTCTGAAATACACATTTTAGAATAATCTTTGTCTGTATGTCATTCACAAAATATCTCAAAAACATTTTGAGACAGGCAAATGAAATAAGAGCATACGATTATAACACCAAATTTTTAGATTGCTTTCTAATTTTGAGGTCATAAAAGGAAAGTTTATATATCTATCTGTCTGAAGACAGGCAAATACGATAGTTACAAAACATATATAGATAAATAGATAAAATTTAAATTAATATAATATAGATTTGTAAATGAATTTATCGTCCGTTGAATTCATGCAAACGTAATAAGTAAAAATAAAATTTATTATATAATAAAATATATTTTTTAACCGTTTTATTTTTATCGGTCAAAAATGGCGACCAAAATACATATTCGATTTTCTTCCGAGTATCGCAAAGCCGAAAACGTTGACTTTCAAAATAAAAATCTGAGTATCCGTGGGATCCAAGACTTTGCCCTCGGTTTACAAAGTTTGTATGGAGGTCACCTTCATTAGATAGTACACAAGAAAGTTTCAATGAGACCACTCACGTTGGCTTATGTTTATTTGAACGATTCTAAGTTTTGCATCTTGCTAGGAATTTTAAAAAGATCATACTTTCATAATATAATTTTTTGAAAATGATTTTTTCAATAAAAAAATCTGTAATATCGTTACATGGAATCTTTTTTTGACCGTCATCTTTATGAAAGACGGATATTGCTAGTTGATAAGTTAATTCATATAAAATGATCATGAAAAACGTAATTGTTTTGATCAACTGACGTTTAGCTGCAATAATTTTACGTCGTTTGATGCATTACTGCGTATAGAAACTACAAGCCCAACATTACGGATTCTAAAATTAAATGGGCGCGCCATATTTGAAACAATTTATGTTAGCTTAAACTGACGCCATTTACAATTGAATTTAAATAAATTCATGCTTTGTTATGTAAGCCAAATTTGAGGCACCAAGTTAAGTTCGAATGAAAATTCATATTTTACAAAAAAAAAAAAAAAGTTTTCTCAGAAAATATCTAGATACAGCTTTTAGTATATCAGCGTAATTATTTTTATCAGACTGAAGTGTCATTAAGTGAAATGACTGCTTTAAGGAAATATATTTGATTAAAGCGTTTTTATTGTTTTAAATACGTCATATATCTCAACGAAGACACCGTATTTCAACACATTGCTTGATTGTTTTGTGTTTTATTATAAAATAACAGCGGGAGGGATCTCCTCTTGTCTTCCTTGCATAATATTTAAAAAAGTTTTCCTTTCCCTCCTCCGTTTATAAAGATTACAAATCTGCCACATAGATGTGAGCAGCATCATTTCAGATTTTTATTTTTAGCATATGAGAGTTTTGTGCTTCATAGGGAGAAAAAAAATTGCATTGTGGACGCCATTTTGTTTTGACCTATTGAAGCGAAAATTTGACCTAGAACTGCGGTTTTAGCTATTTACTACAGCTACTTACTAGTTGTTTATGTTCACATGAGTTTGGTGCGACAGACTTGTATCCTATGTCTGAATTTCGTTCAAAATTAGAAAGACATTTACAATCTTGGTATTAAAAACACAAATTTCATCTGTCGAGCTCAAAATGTTTTTAAATTATCACGATCCGCATATCGATGCACATAATAAAAAATAAATGTTATTCTGATCCAGATCGCTCTAAAAATGGAAATTCACTAAAATCCAGAAGTCCAAACTTTTGACGATTACAACAATAATTTGTCTGTTATACTTTGTGAATGAGAAGAAAAATAATTGAAGAGAAATACTTTTTGCATATTCAAAAGCAGTCCTCAAAACAGTCCTCTTCCGGAAATATTACAAACAGGAAATAATCAACTGAAAAAGCCATGAACTCTGATGATTTAGAGTCATTAGATTATTCGGAAGGTTATTGCTAAGGACGCTGCAGATGTAAATTAAGGAAGTTCTAATTCGTAATTGGAGAGTGAATGCAGATTACTCCATTATTATTATTTACATTTCGTGTGTAATGTGGCAACCATTCGGTCACCGAGACTATTGGTTGCTTTTAATTTCAATTAAATCTCTTTTAAATGATAAGAATAGTGATTTAAATTTTAAATGGAGTTTGACTTTTAAACCATGTTGTCTCATTTATGTTATACCCGTTCTGTTTATTGTGGAAATGAACCTTCCTAGCTGTGCTAAATTATATGAAGTCATAGTCACATGAAAAGTATAGCTTCGTGCTGTCTTAACTTCATATAGGGTTACGGGGAGGATATTTTGAGTTGAATATCACGAAATCTTGAATGTCATTTGAGTTAATATACACTTATCTGAATTTCTGAACTATGAGAAGATTCAATTGGCACCAGGCGCCCCGTACATTTTTCTCCAAAATCAGGTTTCAAAATCGAATTCCTCCATTTAGAAGCCAAGACCTTTAAACAAGGCTACAGTCGATCATTGGTCATGTAACAGTTGTTAAAGACATTTTGGACCATTCAAATTTTACACTTATATTTATTTTTAAAATTTATTTATTAAATTAATATCCTCAAAGGAAACTATAGATTTGTTCCATATTATTTTTTCAATTATTAAAAATGTTGAAATAGCTGAAATTTTAATAATAATCCTCTTCTCCGAAAAAATACAGCGGCAGCGTTCTGTTCTCTTATAATTCATGATGACGCGTTGTCCACTTTGAAATATGAAGCCTGTCTTTTATTAGCACTCTAGGGCAGAACTGAGAGCAAATATAGAAATCGGTTGATTTTAGCTTGGAGTGGAATGGAACACTAGATAGCCAATTATTCCATATTTTAATTATTTTATATCATAAGGAGTGTATATTGGCCACTTAAAAGTGACCACTGCTTTGATGAGGATAGAAAAAATGAGAGATTTGTGGGCACATGAAGAAGTTGCAGTATATCTGAGAAAGACCTTCAACAGAGGAGGTTAGAGTGGAGCAGCGGCGATAAAGCTTACAGTGACCTTTTTATATGAATTTACTAAAAGATGGAATAACATCGACCCATCTGCGAGGCTGGGGAAGATTTTGATTGGTTTGCTTAGTAAAGGAAACTGAGTGGGCATTTTGAATGTTTTTGACTGATTGTTGTTGTTGTTGTTGTCGTGTGACAAGTGCAATTAAAAATAATAAGGAAAAAAAAAGAGAGAGAGAGCATGTAAGAGAATGCCGGGGAGGGAGAACAGCCCTGCATGCTTTATCGGAAGAAAGAATATCCCTAGTGCTGTCAGTGTCTATTTTGAAGAGGGCTAAAATAATGGAACAGCCGCTAAAAGTATGCTTCAGATCCAGCTGCTCGTCTGGACAGTGTTTGCATTCTTCATAAAGTCTGGAATCATCAGGCATTATCCTCATACCCCTCAAGTGCCTTGTTCTGAGTCTTGAAACTGTGATAGTGATGTCCCTTTTATAATTTAGATTTGTCAGGGAGAATTTCTTGCGATTGGTACAGAGCCTCTGTTTTCCCACGGCATTAGCATCCAGATC
>JAPMOR010101337.1:138894-166188 GCA_026543865.1 Argiope aurantia
GAGTTGACTGAGGTTGTTGAAATATCATGTTCCAAGAGAGTTGACTGGGGTTGTTGGAATACCATGCTGTAGGGAAAGTGCCATAATGTCATGTTGCAAGGAGAAATATAATAATAATAATAATATGTGTATATGAGGGATGACCAAATGCCATGCTGTTGGAGCCCGATTGGAATGTCATTGCGTAATGCCATGTTAGAGTGAAATCATTTGTTTTGTATTGCGTTATTTCGACGTACAGAACATAGTATTATATGAAAAATGGGTGTTAGAATGCACTAATGTATGAAAAGTAACATAATTGTTGTACTGTGTTTCATAGTAAAACGATAATCAGTATTGTAGTATTAGAAAGTCGACAGTAATTCGATCGTGGCTTATTCATGAATATAGGGTATTGAGTATGGAACAGGGCATAAATATCGTAACAATGGTTATAGAGTAATGTAAAGTGTAACAAATTCAATAATATTATGACCACTTTTCATTTAATAAAAATTATAATGAAATATAATTTAGGTGGGAAATTCGGCATGATTCGAATTAGTTCAAGCTCCGTGTTTTTATCGGGATCACCTGATTATTTGCGAATAATGGAGTTATTCTATGAACAAAGTAGATTTTAAGATAGATTACATGCATTGGAAACTGAAATATTTTATAATTTAGAGACTAAAAATTGATTTTCCTGCCCTTATTTTGACTCTTTTTCTAACCTCAACAATTTATGTTGCCAGATATGGCAAATGGGAAGGAATCCACCTTTGATTTCCAGCTTACCAAGGGAATTCTTTTTAACATTTTTTTTTTCTTTAAGTTCAATGAATATGACATGTAAAATGTCTTGCGTAATATCATAATTTATACAAAATCAATTTCTATTTTAAAAATATTAAATATTACACATTGATCCCGAGTAATACCGAGTTACATATACACTTTTATTATCAATTTCTGTTCTCTTTGAATTATATTCATCAAATGAAACAAACGTATAAATATAATTTAAAAGATATTTTTTTCCCGGATTTGGAAATTATTTCCAAAATGTGGAAATTCATCTTGACGTCGAATGTTTTTTTCAACTAAATAAACTTTTGTATATTTAGTTCCTATACGTGGAAATAATAGAAAATTTGAGTCATATTCTTGTCATCATTTGAAGTTCGAATAACTTTATGTTTTAAAGTGCCTATTCGTCTACAACTTCTCCACTCTTCTTACTACTTGCCAAGAGGTCGTCTTCGGGAGTTCGATCGGGAGATTTGTGAGGTGTGGAAAATGGGGGTGTCCATTTCGGGGAGGCTTTTTATGACCGTCGTCCGGTGATTACGCGTCGCAGATAAGAAAGTCTGCTCGATTGCGGAGTTATGAACAGAATAAAACCTTCGAGTGTGTTTCTACGGCAGCTCGGGCTCTAATGGTTAATTACAAAAAAGTGGCCTGCGTTCCGATTCTGCTCTCGTTCTTGCCATTCGAGATGAGGCAAAGCGGGGACCATCTCCAAATTGCGACCAGGAATGGGTGCTTTGACTTTTCTGCAACTGGATTCTGAGAGAAAAGGTAGCTGAAAAATAACATAGCACCCTAATCTTGGTAAATACAGAGAAATTTGCAGTGACATGCCACTGATAAATAAATTTATTTTATTTCACTATATGACACTCTTTTAATAACTTATTTCGTGTGTATAAAGATTACGATTTAAATTCATTTTCTGATGTTAAGAGGTTTCAAATTTGATATTATACTCTTGGCGCCATCTGGTGGTAAATTTCATTAAAAAATTAATCCTTTTAATTTATAATAATGAATTATAAATTAAAATTTAATTAAATAAAATAAAAATATTCTACTTGATAAAACTATTCTATTTTTGGAAGTTTCATGAATTAGTGAATCTTCTTCCAAGTGGTCACTAAAATGGTATAAAATTGTCTCAAATAATTCATATTGAAATGTTTCGGTCAATTTTAATCATAAAAGTATGAAATTTTAACTAATTGAGCACCAAAAATATTTTACCTAACCCGCTCAATACCATTCGGAGGCTAATTAAAAATTTAAATTTTTTTAAAAAATTTTTTCCGCTATACAAAAACTCGGGAAAAAACCCCCATGAAATTAAATTTTTAAAGATAATTAGAGAAATTTTTTCCAATCCTGGACGTATATGCCTATCTTTAAAACAAAAAGAAGCAATTACAAACAAGCTACTAGGTCGCGATTATATAAAACCGACTATCTAGTATATAATTTTGAAGATCGACAGCGTAATTCTAATTGAAGTTTTGAAGTCTTCTTCAATGATGAAACCACTGAGAAAATATTTCAGAGAACTGCATCATTGAATCGAAACTGAAGTTTGACAAATATCCTAGGTACACGCAGATTTAAAGACAGCTGGTTGAACGTCCTGATTAAAGAAGCGCGCAGGCCATTTTGGGATTTAGTTGACAGTTTTAATGATTTGGAGATCAGACAAATATCTAAACAAATAATCTTTCACTAACACTAACAGGTAGTCATCTGACTTTTGATAGTAAATGTAACATCTCTCGGGTTCAGAAACTTAATGGTTCTTCATCGTAATCGGGTCTGAAGCCATTGTTTTTCTTTTCTCTCACAGGCACATTGTACACAACGTTAGTGCCTGTTTAATTTATGCACTGGATATTAAGTCTTCTCCTTGATATAATTAGGATATTCACAGACGGGTTATAAGTTCAGATGTCGTTCTCGTCAATGATCAATGTTTAAAAATAACAAGATTTATCCTCAGGAAGGCGTAGGAAATGAAATTAAATTAAGGCAATCTAACACATAAGGCAATGACAGTTGATTCAGAAAACCTAATCTCAGGTGAGCCTTATGCATGCGGTTGATACAAGTTCGATAAGGGTAAAATAAATATTACGCAGATTAATATTTTCATAATTTTTACTACGAAAATAAAGAATAGTCTTAAAAATTATTTTAATGCAATCTAGAATTTTAGAGATTAATATTTCAAAAATAAAAAAAAATATATCTATTATTTCTGAAAATGCAATTAAGAATTTTTTTTCAGAATCCTTATTGCTTATCAATTAAATTCAACAAAAATAGTGAATTTTCGAGAATTTGCTTATCTCTCTGCGAATCATTCAAAAATTAAAATACACGACTTTTATTCCGGTTTTGTTAATAGTTCCTAGCTAACAAAAAGAGTTGTTAAGATGAACTAAAGTTTGGTTATTTTAATATCACACTCTGATGTTGCACATTTTGATGGAGTTTGAACTATGATGAGGCAACAAGGACGACACCTAAACCTAAAACTCTTTCTTCAAACCCGTTTCATTAGGAAGAAAGGGGCCTCGATGGCCTGGTGATAAGGTCTAGACTTCGGAACCAGGGTGTTTCAATTTCGAGGCCCAATTCCATTGAAGAACCACCGTGTTAGAGGTCTGGTTCACGTTGATCCGTTTAGGCCAATTGTCTTTGCATTGATGTGGTGCGGAAGTTTGGAGAGAAGGTACCAGCTCAATTGTCGTCTTCGTCATCTGCCCGGGGCTCGAAATTACGAGGCCCGTCCCGAAATAGACCTATGTTGCTTTAAAACGGGACGTTAATGTGACTGAACTGAAACTAAATTAAAGCATTAGGAAGAAGAGATTACAGGCTCATATGAATTTAGCTTTCACCATGTCCTTATACATGAGGTTCTTTCTTAGAATCGGGTTTCGAATCTGAATTTTCTGCCTTGAAGTTGAAATTTCAACGTAGCCATCGCTAATATATACCATTAATGTCTGTGTTACCTTTTAAAGGTATACAAACAAGATGCAGAATGAAATGTATCCTAATTATAAATAGCAAAGTGAATTGGGAATTACTTAAATTGGCGGTAAAATCAAAACAGATTTACATTTCAGTATCATCATTACTCTTAAATAAATAGTTCTGAATATGAATCTTGTATTTGACTCGAAAACCATTTTTAGCACTAAAATTCATATAATCACTTTTTCCATATACAAAATATGAATACATTATGAAAGTTTTTCATTTAATATAAAGGACTTTCTACGACCTTAATACGTGTAGAGACATTACTTTATATCATTTTTACTACATGAGGTCATTTATAACTTTCTATTTAACAGCAGCTTCAGTTGTCTCTACAATAGTTTTCACATTTCCAGTAATCGATTCAATGCAATTATGTATTACTTTTTAAAAAATAACATATGGATGGAAAGTTTTGAAAATAAAATATGAAATTCAAAAAGGCCAAGCGAATAATTTCGTTCTACAAATTACATGCTTTTTTCCATTTATCCATCTCTTTGCAATTATAACACAGTATAAACTAATTTAAGTGGAACATATGCATTCTCTCTCAAAAGTTTTCTTGTGAACTGAAATGAAAAGAGAAAATCGATGCTGAAACACTCCTTTATTATGAAAGAGACAGACATATAATCATTAAATTCTTTAGAATTTGGCAGTTCTAATAATTGGGAAGTACATGTTTTCTTTTTATTCAATAAAATCGATAGTGATGGTGGTTGTACAATGTTGCAATATTTTTCCGTCCGAGGAAGATGAATCATTTAATTTTCTAACATTCTTAAGTAAATAAAAATATTTTTAGTAGGCGTTGCAAACGTATTGTGTTGGGCGATGCAGAAGAAAATACACCAGATTCTTTTATGTTATTTCAGTGGGAAGGAACCTTGCATTTATGGAAGAAAATATAGTTTGGAAATTCTTTTTCCTCAAGAAATAAATGTCGGAAAAGAAACATACTTGTATGCCTTGTAGTCTTTATATAACTAGCGACGTTTCTTTTTTTTTTGTATGTTTCTTTATCTTTCTCTAGTGAATAGATATTTCAATACATTTTTCTAACATTACAACCTAAATAAATTACTCAATAAAAAATCATGTTTATCTTTAGAGGAGAATCCTTAAAGAAAGAAAATAATCAAAACACCGGCAATATTATTTCACCGGAAAGAGAGAATGACGTCAAAGAAAGGAACTCTTAAGACCGTGCAATTTGTTGTTCACTGAATGCTATTGTTCCTGTTGGTATAACATCTTACTTGACCTTTTTAAAGTGAATTGCAAATCCTTTAAAGATGTAAAGTTGCTTTATAGATCTATTAATCTATAATAGAATGACATTTACAATTTTTTATGCATAGAAGTTTTCAGAACGATAAGACTATTTTAATAGGGATATAAAGAAAAGATTAAAAAAGAATAATTAGAGAAACAGCTGTATTAAACTAATCATTGATTCGGATAATAGCAGTTTTATTCTATTCGAATTTAAATATCAATTTAAACAACTTAAAATTAAAAAGAGATTACAATTTAAAATAAATAAAAATATTATTAATTTAAAAAATTAATTCGTGGACAACAACATTAAGAGAAATCATTTCTATACAAAATCTTCATTAAAACTATATCAAAAATATTTGTTACATTTCTTCAACATTACATTGTTTTTTTAGAGCAGGATGTATTGATAGTGATTGGAAATGTTAGAGGCAAAATCTATCATTCGATTGCCATTATGGTGTTTTTTATTTACAATAATTGGTAAAAATTGAAATAAAAAGATTTCTACTTTCCCTTCTCGATGATTTTGATAATATCTATTTATTACCAGAAGATAACCGAATGAATTCAAAACTTTTCGTAGCTTTCAGCTCCATTCCGAAATATTCTATAAGGATTCTTCATAAAACTGCATTTTATCTGAAGATTGTAGATTTATAAATGTCTTTCTAAAGGAATGATACAGACAAGATAGAAGCTGTTTTCGATAGAAAATTCTTTTGTTAATGCTCTTTCGTAAAGATATTATCAATATCATAAAAATTCGATTTCGAGATTTTGATGATTTCAATTAGATTGTATTTTTTTTCAAGAACGCAACAATTTATTATTTGCGTTTTAAATCAAAATTATAAAGTCCAGGTACTAAATTTCTTTCAAAAAAGCTAGTTATTATTTCTTTGGGATTGTGTAGAGGAGTGCTATGTTTGAAATTTTTTTACTGAAATACGCATTTCCAATAAGACTGAATGAAAATATATTTAATTAGTTCAATTTAGTTATTTCTTTATGTACATGTCATTCTAAAAAATGGAATATTTTTAGTTGTGTGAACGAAACAACCAAACTGGATGAAATTTAGCATACGTTTCTTATACAAAAACTTTAAATATTAATAATCGCATCTGTCAGCAAAAATAGGTGCTTTGCCTGAACCCTATTCGTCGTTACCTATTCGTTATTTAATATAAATATGAGTATTAGAAATATACAGTAATTTTTTACTATATAAATGACAGTTTTATGTTATAGGGAATATATTTTCCTTTTTTATCTTTCATAATTAGTTTTCATAATTCAATTTTTATCTTCCTTTCATTATCTTTATTTTACATTAATCTGGGTACAATAAATATATTACTGAAGCAAATTTTAAGCTTTCATTTAAGCGTACAATATAGATCTCAGAGGGAAGTTTTTTTATTTAGACTCACGCATTCGCTATCTATAAACAAGACAGTTTTCCATATGTGGAAGGACCCCGAAGCCATTCTTGATGCTCATGATGTGAGTTGCCATTTGCAAAAAGTAATCACCATTCGGTGGTTTCTGTCCGCTGGCTTGGAAATAACGATCCGCAACTGTTCCTGCGGACCGGACCCCAGATCGAAACTCGGACAAAATATTGAGGATTAAAGCCCGATACGCTTGCCCGATCATTATCGGGCGATGAAAGGTTTTCGGCCCCTCAGAACAGGCAATGGGATGCCTTTTTTTTCTCCACCATGCTAAATCTAGGGGACAGAGTTATTAACTGTGTCATCGTCGCGGTTGCAACATTAGCATCGCTGTTTATGTACAGAAAGTGGGTTTCAATTACGCTTTGCATCGCAGTTAACGCATTTTGGTTTTTGCAGTTTCACAGGTGATAATTCTTTTGCGATGTCTGAAACAGGACTTTACAGTGGCTGATTTCTGATGAGAACGGCATAGATTTTGGTTCCAATGCGACATGATTTTTTTAAATGAGAACTGCGTAGATTTTGGTACCAATACGACATGATTTTTTTTTTATCAGGAATATTTTTTACAAAGATTTTCAAACATAATCATAATATCATGGTGAAATCGATATAAAAATTGTTAAAATTGAATTAAAATCAATTACTTTAATTTAGTTTGATTAACACTTCTTCTCGAAACAACAAGACCTAATTTTCGACAAATATAGCATAGAATGTACAGAATGGTATTGAGTTTGAGAAAATATAGATGTCAAAATAAAAAAACAAAAAAACAATTAAAATAAATCTACAATTTATTACATTATTGAAAGCACTTTTTAAAAAAATAACTTAATCTATTTTTAAAGATCATTTTCTATTATATACCGAAAAATGAAGAGCCCATTCATTTTTGGAGAATTGTGAACATAATTTTTAATTTGAGGGAAAATGATTTTAAGTTAATAAAATTTTAATATTTTAGAAGCTCAGGAACAGCGAAGCCATTTAATTACGAATAAAGAGAATTTAATGTTTAATGAAACGTGGTTCAATGGAGGAAAATTTTACTGTAAAATGAATATTTCATTTTTATAAGGATTCTTTCAACAGCTAAATGGTTTTTTAATTATCTGCATACCTAAAAGATTTTCAGTTTAAAAAATAATAATATACCTTTTAGTGTACTGGATTTTCCGAACAGTATGGAAATCTAAATATTTAAACATAAATAAAATATATACTCTAACTAAATGAATGAATTCTTTCTTAAAATATAAGTAATTAAAAGTGTTTAAATATTTTGTTTTCTTTGTAAAATTCTAAAATCTTTTGAGAAAAAGTAATCAAGAAATTGTTTAAATATAGAACCATCCTTTATGTGGACTTTCTGTTCCTTCAAATTTTTAACTCATAACTTGTAATTAAAATATTCCTGAAAAGAAAAATGTTCTGCTTCTAATAATAAGATCCTATCATTATAAATCGATTCAATGAAATTTTTTCTTGAATGAAACTTTTAAGAGAAATATAAGAAAATATTTAAAAGAAATTTTTGTTAGTTCCTAAAATAACTTCATTTGATTGCGTTTAATATCTCTATCCTTAATAAACCAAAAGCTTCGAAAATTATAAAAAGTTTTAAAGTAGAAAATGATAAATCGCTTATAGTTGCAGAAATATTCATAAATATGGAAAAATGTCTCGTCAGGTATGTGCATCAATTTAAGTTTACGATTCATTGGAAAATGTTTTCCCCAGACAATTTTGGAAATTATTGAGGAATTGTGAATTTGATTAATAAGTGTCATTGTATTTGATGCTATGAAAGACTTTTTAAAGTATTTAGGAATGTTAATGCTCTATATATCTCATAAAAAGAAGATAATAAAAGAAATTTAGTTGTATTTGAAACTGAAAAATTCATTGATGTTGATAAATAAGCTTTTCCTTGCCTACGTTTATATTGGTTACGTAATAAAGAATAAATTACCATTTATAGATTTCGGCATAGCCTTCAAAACTATAATTATGCGTGTAGTACACCATTTAAAATCAAGTCAAATACAACCCTTAGTGCAGCAATACTTGTAATGAATGCCATAATGAATATTATAAAAATACATCATTAGTATTCTGCATTGTAATCGTTCTTCAAAAAAAAAGTTACCTTTTAATTTTATTGTTTTCCTTGATATATAATTGATTTCAAATCGAGCTTGTATTAAAATAAAAATTTGGAGATGCATTCCAATAGCCAAATTGGAAAGAAATATCAAATTAAGAATTAATAATCTCAAATGTCCATCAGTCTAAACTCTGAACTCGGGAAAGATTTAAACATTCCCCGACATTCATTCATACTGACGAAATCTCTCCGAACAAGATAAACCACGTCACGGGATTTGCCTCATACCCCAGAAATTCATTCACCCCAAACAAAATCTCACGCGAACTCGTGTGCCAAGAGAGACAGATTCGATTCTTGGTCCAGCGAATCGTTTGGCAAAACTCCTTCCACCTCCTCTTCTTCCTAGAAGATCGAAACCTTCCTCAGCCACCCCTCTGAAAGATTCCGAGTCGTTTTGTGCTGCCTTTGGAACGGTGACCTCCTTTTCCCTAGCATTGATCGACCGGAGGGGGTAGTCGGAAGGGTGGTCGACGTCGGCGTCACACCTTTTCGTGCTGTGCGTTCCGGAGGGATGCTGCTGGAAGGGGCTTCGTGAGTTGTATTTCGGGCTCGGTTTTCTTACGGATGGATGTAGGTGGGGGTGAAGAGACGACGAAGAGGATTGAGAAGGGTGGGCAGATGTTTAGAATGTTTGCTGGGGCTTTTGTCCTGCCCTTGACATGGAAGGACAGCTTTTACGTCAACCGTATTCTAACTAGGTTAGGTCTGACCTGATTAGCATTCCAGAGTTCTGAACTTAAGTTTAGACATAAATGGAGTTAAATATACTTATTTTAGAATTTTTTCCTTCATTAAATCTTATTTTAAAAGTTTATATTTTGCCTTCGTTATTTGATGTCAAAAAGTGATCATTGATATAATTTAATTTTGAACTTAAGAAACCACATTTTTTTACATGCTATTATTTAACTTGACCTGATTTGTGATCTAAAGACGGAATTTTTATTTACTTCATGATGAAGTAATATCTTGAAATTTCGTTACAATCATGTGTTCG
The DNA here is from genome assembly GCA_026543865.1 of Argiope aurantia. Taxonomy (NCBI): domain Eukaryota; kingdom Metazoa; phylum Arthropoda; class Arachnida; order Araneae; family Araneidae; genus Argiope; species Argiope aurantia. Next base: position 148,643 of record JAPMOR010101337.1, read on the forward strand.
CGATGATAAAGCTCTACACCGGTATCCAAAATCTAAGCATTATTCATAAAATGCGATGAAGAAAAGAAGCAATCGTGTATAAATTTTGACGAATTTCCGAAACAGCTTGTTGAGAATTTGTGAACTTGACTTCATATAAAATTTTCAGTCGTTACCTTCATGTGCAATACCGCCTGGGCTCATCGGAATGCGAATAAACCAGCTTTCTCTGCTGTTTTGTGCAGTTCGTGTATGAAAGAACTTTCTTAAAAATTAAACAGAACAAACGATGGTACAAAGACGATAGGTGAATGTGTGTACGGAAGGAAGAATCGTTAATATATTCGAATCTCGACGATCACAAACCGAAGTGTTTTGCATTTTGAATATGCCTCAATGTGTGATCTCAATAATGTGGGCAAAGGTTTTAGAATGAATGAATTGTTAATTGTCGACCAGAAATAGATCTGACAAGAATCTTAACCATTCCTCAAAACCGATATCTTTGATAGCCGAGCTACATCAGATGGACAATTGTGTCAAAGAACTGGGTTCAGTGCATTTAGCCGAAAATCAGTATGAGTTTCTAGATAAACTGTTTACAAAAGTTTCAGTTATGTTGCTCTTTATACCAGAAGACCAACATTCCACTTACATCTACGCATGCACGCGTTCATTTAAATTAGAGTTTAAAACATCAGTACTGGAATTTTGGACAGAGTGATTCATACTTTAATCTGAACACTGACTTTCATCGTATAACGATATTTTGAGAGCCTGGAACTCATTTCCATTATTTAAACACCACTGAGGAACATCATTTTCCATCTAAGTCATGATATGGTAAGAGATATGATGGATGGCCGAACATACCTCCACATCTTTGAGGCGTGGTATATGAATGTTAAAGGCTACAGAGATGAAGTTCTTGATCCTTATGTTTGGCTTCGAGCTGCTGTGGGTTCTGGCATATGTGGGTTTATGAATGATAACGTGTCTTGTCACCGTGAGAGCCTGATGGACGACTTCCTTGGCACAGGAAATATCCAACGGATGCCGTGGCCTACTCACTCACCTGCTCTGAATCCTATCGAGAAGATGAGGGATATGCTGGGGAGAAAACTTGCTGTTCTTTGGCACTCACCAAGCTCTGTTCTAGAACCGGATATGATTCTAAATGACTTTTTGAACTAACTGATGCACAATATCATTGCAAATATGTGCCGTTGTGTAGCTTGCCTGGCTTCAAATGCGACAATACATTTTACTACATTGCAATATTACCATCTTATTTCAATTATTTTTAGATCTAAAGTGTTAACTCCTCTTATGCTCAGATTTCTTTCAAACTGCTTTTTTAGATAATATAAATTATTCTTCTCATTCTTTCGCTATGCTTTTTATTTTATAATTGTTTTACACTCGCTTATATCATTTCCAATCTTTAGACTTCCTTCTGTATACATATAAATTAATTTCGAAATATGTATGTGTGTAAATATATTTCAAGTATAGATTCTTAATAGATATTATTAATTCATTCTTTGTTATAGTTGAAGAAGTACGTATATTTCTCACAATTTTAAACAACATTCTTTTGGGCATATTATAATTTAATTTTATTATCATAAAATAATACTTGCAGTTGAATTCAGCAAAAATTATTGCTGTGTTAAAATTAAATATGTATATGATTAGTTCATTACTTAATAGATTAATGTAAATAATTTCTTAATTACTTAATATGACATTTGTTGTCGCTATTGATTGAAATGAATTTGATTTTCAGTATGATGGAATTAATTTGTTTGTTCTTGTAAAATGGCTGTTGATTGAATTGTTGTTTGTTGTCGCTATTGATTGAAATGAATTTGATTTTCAGTATGAAGAAATTAATTTGTTTGTTCATGTAAAATAAGCAATTGTTGTATTAAAAGAATGCCGTGCAATGAATGCTTCAAACAAATTTCAAATATTATGAAGGCAATTACCATCAAGTTATTGGCATCTAACAAATCAAAATATCAAGAAGGATATTTAAAAATGAGATGGGTTGAAGGAATGTATGAATACTCGTCGCTTTTTGTTTCTAGCATATTCGCTGAGATTAATGATTTTTTAGGCTGTTAAACGATTAATATGAAAGGTGTTTATAAATTTCCCTTTGTTATTGGATGCAATTGAAAAGCACGAATTTAAACGAATCAGTCTGTATTTTAATCTATGAATCTACAGACTCGATTTTTGTCTTCGAGGATATGTAAATAAATATATGCACATTTATTCTAAGATATATGTTTTTATTAAAACAGTCTAGTAATTAAGTACGTAACTATTCTTACCCAACTTAAAATTACACACTCTTCAATAAAGTATAGAGGGCCGCGGTGGCCTGGTGGTAAGGGCTCGGCTTCGGAACCGCAGGGTTTCAGGTTCGAGACCCGATTCCACCGAAGAACCGCCGTGTAAGGGGGTCTGTTGTACGTTAAATCCGTCATGACCAACGTCCTCCCGCTGGTGTGGTGTGGTGTGGAGGTGTCGTCCTCGTCATCTTACCGCGGTTCAAAATGACGAGGTCCGTCCCAAAATAGCCCTAGTCTTGCTTCAAACGGGACGTTAATATAACTAAACTCAATAAAGTATAGGAGATCGGTGGTTATATTAAAGATAAGTGAACAGATTTAATTCCGTACTACACTCATATATCTCATATTTGAAAGGCAAATAATAAATCAATCTAATCATTTTGCTGTCCATTTGGATTTGAATAACAAGATTTACTGATAACTTTTCGATATAGAAACATGATTATCGTTACATTGTAGGAAGGATCAACAGTGATAGATAAATAATAAATATTCAGATTTCAGACAACACCCGCTGTCATATATTTACAAATTATCATATACTCCGCTTTTGTTCTGCATAGTTCCCCAACCAGTACTCCAAACAAACAACGAATCGCTAATCTATTCTATTTAGAAAATTTCCTGAAATTGCTAGTTCGTCTTCGGAACAGCTTTTGATTTGCTTTATTGCTTCCCCTCAAAACTTTCTCGCAAACTCTCTAATAAATTTATCATGCCAGACATCCCCTTGCATGCCAATGGCGTACAATAGCTACGAAATATTAACTTTTGCGTGAATTTAGCCCTTTTATTGAATCTACTATGTCATCTTTGGTGAGTTATTTGACAATTAATCCCTAACGTAGAAAAATAGAATTTGAGTTTTAGACACATTTTTCTCAACCAATTGGAGTAAATATTTGACACAAAATTACACTTATTGTTACAGAATCCCATACCAAATTTGATATATTTGAGGCACAGCATTTTTGAATCGTTGAGATTACATGTTTCTGAAAGTACAGACAGACAAACAATCAGCCAGTGGTTGGATTTGGTTCAAAATTTGTCCGGTGTCTACACTATAGATTTTAATTTTTTATGCCTAATTTTATCTTTCTAAATCTCTCTTTTCTTAAAAATTATCTTGTTAACTTATATTCGAACAGCCGGACAGATGGACTTCATTGGAATAGATTTTACTCAAAATTTGATAAAAATCTTTTTTTTTGTTGTTGATAGAAATCAAATTTTGTGTAAAAACAGGATACCAAATTTGAACCGTCTCGCTCAAAACTTTTTTGATTTATCTTTCTCAAAGACTGACAGACAAACGGAAATTTTCTAAAGTTGTGTTTTTAGAACTCGGGGAGGTCTAAAACGTAGAGATTCGAGTTCGAATTTTTTGACGATTACTTGCTTTCTTTATGATACGTAAATGAGAAAGTAAAGAAATGTTGTTTTGTTCGAAAATTTCTGTGGAGGTATATGGCGTGTAGAAAAACATCACGATCTTATTTACATTCATATTAGTCAGTAACTGCAAATAGTTAATGACTATTAAATTAGCCTCGTAATGACTTCGTCCTTTATTACAATCTTGAATATCTCGTGGCTATTTCAGCTCTGCTCAGCTGCATTATTATGGATAATTCACTGTGAGTATAGTATAAGGTATCTCTTCAGATCTTCTCGGTGGCAGCGCCGAGTAAGGATCACATTAACCGAACGTTGTAGTAATTAAAGCATCTAATGAACTCATTACTAATCTGTTCATTACTACATTCTGCAATTATAAATCAGCTATGTTGGGATCGAAGGATTCATCAAGTATGAAGGTTGAATGCATTTTGGATATTGTGTATCCTAAATACATATCAGTATTGTAGAAATGTGTTCATGTATAGGTTCGGATTGTAAGTCAGATGAGAAATACAAGCGCTATATATAACTTGTAAAAGTTATTCATTTATTGGTTCTATATTTGTGCTATAAATGGCCTCCGATTTGTACCATGTTAAATGAATCAATTTACATAAAGTCATAGGAATATAATAAACGTAATTACTTTTATCGTTTGTTATTATTTGGATAGTTTCGGGGATTGAATGGTCATTTAATTAAGACTGTAACAACAGAAATTTATATGTTATTTACAAAATTTACGTTTAAAAAAACAGACAACTGCACTTCAAATTAATTTACAGATCAGTGGAGGAAATTCCAGGATATTATGAGACAAATCAGCTTAAATTTCATGGTCAAGTTAAGATGTTTCGTGGCGATCAAGAACAACGACGATCGCTTGTCATTCTCATTTAGTTCAGAGGAGGCACAACAGGCATTCCATTATCAGTAATTACCGCAAAACCTTTTACATGTTTTTGGAAGGCTTCTGAATTTTCTTTAAAAAAAAAGAGTAGAAATTTCATGACGTCAAGTCATTGAATATATCACCAAGTCTTCGCCAAAAAGCTAAAAGGCTTTCAGTTTACAGAATTCGTAGAAATATTACTACCATTCCTCTTGCAATATATGCAGTTAGCTTTCGAATTGCAATAAGAAGTGGAATTGAATGTATGTAACTTGAATATGAATTGATTCCTTTTGATTTATATTATTCCACTTTAAGATTTGGAGAGTTTGATTATGACAAGTTGCATAGAAGTTAGTATTTCATAATTCCTTTAGTGGAACAAGAATGGTATTATGGTTGCTGGGGATCTTCTTGCGAGTCCACTATTGGATTAAACCTTCGCACTCGTTGCTGATCCTACAGAAATCCCGTAAGTGCATACATAATCCCAGGCCATGCTAAATCTGTTGTCAGATAACTGACAGCAGAACCATCGCGTTGATGTGTTTTGAAAATGCAGATAATTGAACACAGAATTTATAGTAGCCAGTACCATTATTTAACTGAATCTCCAATTAGAAATAATTTCTCTCCAATATATTTAGTACGAATTCAAAATAGGACGTTTATAAAGCAAGCACACGTTTGTAATCAAATTTGAATTATCTGTCTTTTTGCCATAGATTATGACTTTGAATGTTATTTAAATGATTTTCCTGATTATCTAAATCTCTGATCCCCCTACAATAAGTGTCATTTCTTATGTCTGCACAAAGGAATCATGAAATTTAATATATTAAAGGAGGATTACGTATTACATAGTCTAGCATCTTGATAATATTTAAAACAGAGTTCAATTGTTTGTTTTATTTAGATTAACATTTCGTTTTGAAGCTACTATGAATATTATTTTGAAACAGATGATGACGATAACTTCTATTTAATACAACTTACCAGGCACATTTCGAATTTACAGATGAAGTGCGTGTCTTTGGCTACCGACGATATATTTAAGGCGCATTAGAATTGCATATAAAAAAAATTCTTTGAAAAAATAGGATCTCGATGCTGAGCAAAGCTGTAAATTTTTCATGACGTCGCCGACTATGTTCTTTATTAAAAGGTATCATAAGTAGAATGTAATATACATCAAATCACATAATTGACAAATCTTTGAAGAAATAAGGTCTTGAACTTTCGATGCTGAGAGAAGCTCAGAATTTTCCTCCAGGTCACTGAAACTGTTATGTAAAAAAAAAGTAATCAGAAAATTATCACTATTGTGCTGTAATTCATGATATATCAAAAGAAAAACGCATAAATAACAGGAAACGTTTACTGATATGAAAAGGCACACACTAATTTTTATATAACGATGTGCAGTTTCAATTTATTAATGTATATAGCATTCTGAAAGAAGTAAGAAAACGTTAGGCAGCAATTCAAAGTACTTCTAATTTCAAGATATGGTTTGAGCATCATCACCATTTACCACTTCAAACATACGAATTTAACTTATTCACTGTGTGCCTTTAGCTGTAACTGTGCTTCTTTCCTATTCCATTTTCTGTTATCAGAAATGGCAGCGGGAGAACAGAGTACCTAAACTTTGCATCCCTTTTACGGTCGAGGGATTCAAAGAATGAATCATTCCGACTCTCTTTTAAGATGCTGCTCTATTCTCAACTTCAGGAAATGTTCCATTGGAAGGAGGGAGTAAGAGTTGTCGTCTACCCCCCCCCCCTCCTCGGGGGGGGGGGGGAACTGTCCGATATCGCCGGGGAGATTGGACATTCATTCGGTGAATTCCCGAAAGAGGGCATCACGGTTGAGAAGGCCTCTTCGGGTTCCACCGGAGGGAGTTGTCATTCATCGGAAATCCGATAGTGTGCGGAAAAGTTTTCTCGTTGTGTCTGTCGTGTGGCGCCACGTGCTCACTGGGCGAAATAACACACTCCATCCACTCCTTGTTGTGTTGTTCTTTGCTTCTAGAAGGCGGAAAGAGCGCCAAAGATTTGTTCTTCCGATTTTCTTAATCTGTTGTTTGTTGCGGAATCAATTAGTAATGCACATAATTTTTTACTCAGTAATAAGAAAAGGCAATGCATAATGGAGTGAAAGGGACATGAAATTATTATAAATATATTTAGTGCTTTCCGACGTAATTGTCATTTATATCGAGACATTTGTCACCCCCCTGAATCAGTTCGAAATCCTCGATCTCATAGAACGCCGTCGGACAGAAAACCAAGAATGGGAAATTTTGGAAGTTCACTATGGCCTCCTCAGATTCTCATCTGTTTGGATCCATAAAGAATTTCATCGGTGATCAAAAGTTTTGTTTTGATAACAGGCCGAAAACATTCTGTGAGATCAAGATTTTAAAACTGGTTTAGTTAGTTTAGTATAGTATATTAATGTCTCATTTCAAAGCAACACTAGGACTATTTTGAAACGGATCTCATAATTTTGAACCGCGGTCAGATGATGAGGACGACACTGAGCTGGCATTTCCTCACCAAACTTCCGCACGACACCATTGGAAGGACATTTTGTTCCCACGGATTCTACATGCTACAGAACCACTTACACAGCGGTTTTCAGGTGAAATTGAGTCTCGAACCTGGACCTTCCTTTTCCTTAAAACCAGGTCACAGCGGTTTGACAATCAAACTGGTCAAGCGTTCGGACAAATGCCTCGAATGTCAGTTATGCCAAAAAGTCATAAATTGGCAATACTTTCATCTCCGTTCCATGTTGTCATGCATTAAATTTTTTTTATTATGTGCAAAATTAAATACTTTATTTATTGATACTTCTAGTAAATTTCTAAAAAGAAACAAAATTTTCTAAATAAAGAAGACCGTCACAGAAGAGGAGGTATTGTTACAGATGAATTGAAAACAAAGATGGATTTCTGGCTAGGCAACTAACTAGGGCCTCTAAGTGAATGAGAGCAACAAGCAGTTCGATTAAAAAGATATTAGCCTAGTTGTTAAAGAAATTTGTAAAAACTCCTATTTCTGTCAATTATAACTTAGGAAAATTTTCACTGCTAAGTCCAAATGGTTAGGTTACTATTAATTCATTGCTTTCGCTTACAGTTATTCATAAATAATTATTAAGCGTTTGTTTAAATAGTTTTTAGCAATGTGGATTCTGGCCAATCATGAGTCATGATAAATGAATGGAACTTATGCATTCACAAATTTACTAAAATTAAAAAATAATCAATAATAACTTATTAAAACAATGAAAAAATTAAAATTTTGTTGAAATCTGTAAATAAATTGACTAGTTCATTAAATCGGGAAGCGGGGAGGGGGGAGGGAATGAACGTATGCATTACCGAGGGTCGCAAAAGGCCGATAGCAGGTGTTGAATACAATTTACTAATTTAATTCAATTTATAATGGGGGAGGTGGAGAGGAATGGGAAACATTGTCATATCTAAAGAGGTGGAAGATTGGTATGGGTTTGAAATTCTAAAAATATCCATATTTCTAGAGTATATTGTTGGAATCGCACTTTCTCAAAGGTTTTTAATAGTAGAAGTTTCGAATGTGGAAGAGTTATTTGTGATTTTGAACACTGAATTGTTACGCTGAAGCTTTTCAATGGTTTCCAATGTGGGGGAAGGAGAAGGGGGATGGTTAGCATCTTGCAACTTCTCGATATCCGAACCGCATGAGTTAGGATACTATTCCACCGTATATGTGTGTCTGGTGTCTGGCCAATATATGTCAAATCCCTCTCGATGTTGTAGTTAGGAAATTTTAAAAAGTGCTACTCGATGAGTGGCTTAAAATGGAGCATTAACTAATTTGCAGTTTTCTACCTGTTTCGAATCAGTTCTTTAATCTCATAAATAACTGATAACTTCAGATTGCAGATTTGCAATATCTTTTTATGTTTTATTATTTTTCCAGTTCGGCAAAAGTAGTTAAATATTTTATGTAAGTTATTATATACACGAGTCAGAATTTTAATGAATGTTAAACATATGTCGGGATTAACGCTCACTAAATGGTTGTGGGGAATAGTCAGATTTGGTGTATTTTGATTAGTTCTTAATGACTTGTCCGAATTTCAAAGTGCCTTCTAAAATATTTTTCATGAAGTGGCTTAAATTGCATTTATCGAATTGAACTGTCACTTTTTTCCCGCTGCTGTTTCTAATGTGAAGAGAAAATAGTTGAAAAGTTTTGTTTTTTCGAAAGCTTGAATGGAAACAAGTGATTTATTTCGTTAAGAAAAAATTTTCTGAGTACGAAATAAATAAAGAGGAAAAATATTCTTAAAAATACTCTTAGCTGTAAATGTGAATAGAGACATATTTACAAAATATAACGAGAGATTGAAAAAATCGGATTGAATAATTTGATTAATTGGATCAAAAAAGTTTAAACGGAAAAGAAATTATGCAAGGAATATTTTTAGTTCCAAAAGTGAAAAGGATCACGTTTACGAAATAAAAACTTGAAATATGAAAGAATTCTCAAGATGAACAATAGAATTTGTTTTTTGAAAGGTCATTAATAAAATCTTAGGAATAGTTGTGATTTTTTAAATACACGTTTATTGAGAAAATTTTGATGTTTCAAATGTTTATAAAATGTCTTGAGCCCTTTGTATAATAATAATCGTACAATTAAACCCTCGCCCTATTGAAAAAAGTATATTGTAAATATCATGTAAAATGTAAAACAAGTATCATGTAAATTTTGCTAATGACACATCTGTGTGCAACAACACATACTCACACAGATTTATTTAATAGAGAGGATATGTGTGCGCATGTGTTGGCGCTCTATTTGATCTAGAACTTCTAAACCTGGCACATATGTATTTTGCAGAGTAAAGGTGTTCAACTGGGAGGAATTTTCGCAAGTTTTAATCAAAATTTAAATTAATTAAAATTTAAACGAAATATTTGTATTTTCTCACGATAATTTTCGTAAAGTATTATGGTACAAAGTAAATCATCAAATAAAAAAAAATCTTATGATAAATTTTTTTTGCCGTATAATTTTTGTTTATTTTTAAAAATATTTTAAGTGCATTTTACAACAATATATTTCGTTGTTGAAGTAAAATGCGAAATGTTTTTATTGTTACGATTAATATTTCAGCCAATTTTTTCCCCGTTAATAATGATGAAAATATGAAGATTCAGCGTATTTCTCTCTGCTGTGTATATTTTATCAGATATATTTTTAACCTGATAACCGGGTAATTAACTTATATTCAATTCGTTTTGCATTGAAATATTTCGTCATACCCAGTTTGCAAGTTAATAAAATTCTTGATGTACTTACCATTAAAATATTATTTCAGAATTAAGCATTGTTGAAAATCTTTTAAACATGTATCCATTTATAACCACTGCTACTCTTTCCTCTATTATAACGGTACAGAATATATATAACGGTACAGAACTGAAAATTATGGAATACATAGCACACTGAAAAGAAAGGCAAAAGTATTCTAAAATAGTAAGAGTTATGTATCGATTAAAATTTGTGGTTCAAAAATATTTTGCTAGAGAAGCCATAAAGGCATAGTTATACAAAATATTAAATTGAAATTTTTAGAGACATTTTATACCGGTGAACCAAATGGTCGCTAAAGGCGGCTAATCTTGAAATAAAAAAATGCATAACATAACTTAGTTTTTGAACACTGAGCACTTTCTTTTTCTTTTATCTTCCCCAAAATTCTATAAATTCGAAGCTCAGGTTCAATTAATTTTTCATCCATAACTTCTGGTTCCATAATGTATGACCAGTAGAGTCATCTATTCCGTTGAAAACAAGATATCGGAAATTTTATTTTAAGCGATAATTTATCACCGCAACTCTGTAGAAGGGGGCATCGGCACGATTCCCCTTAATTCGATACAGGATCACCTGTTCGAATAACAAGCGTCTCGTCCATCACGAGTACCCGTTCTAAAAAGTCTCTCTTGTAGAGATCTTGGGGCACAAGTTCCCCGGAAAAGAACTTTTACTAATGGTTCGATTCGAATTCGCACCATTAATAACAGATGTCGGCCGAAATTCTTGCGTTCGAAAGATTCATAATTTATCTCGACCATCCGGAACACCTGGGTTTTGATGAATGGGGGAGGTGGGGGTAGGAGAAGACTCCAGTCAAAAGAGGATCCGCGCGTGCGCGCAAGTGCTGAAGACGCTAGGTTGTTCCCATGGTAACGATCTAAACTTGGTAAACTTTAGTGTTATTATTTTTCTTCTTTACTACTTATCTCTGGTGTCATAAATTAGCGTCTGCAAACAAAGCTAACAGTTTGTTTTCTACCACAACGCCTCTGGCAAACAGGAGTGACTAAAAAAATTAGTTGAGTTAAAAATAAAAAAGGGAAGTTTATTTTTATTTGTGTGGCTAAACTCAGCCGAAAAATACATTAAGGCACCAAGTTGTTTACCATTAGAAAGTAAATTTCAATATTTAACAAAAACACGATAAATTATTTTTTCCACTTTGAAAATCGTTCATATAAAATCAAACTAATCGTAATTGTAAAATTATTTTTCTTTTATAATGTATTAGTGAATTTCGAACACGTTCGTGAAACAACATGTATTAATATATTTACAAACTGACATTTATCAGTCAGTTCTCGTTTATGAGATAAATTTAAATATGTTTGATTGATAATAAATATTATCAATAGTACAAATAATTATTTTGCTTGATCTTTTAAACAAATATTTCTTTTTAAAGTTATACACAGGCTGTTGAAAATAATAAAAAGTAAATTTCAATATTTAAAAAAAAACAAGATAAATTATTTTTTCAGTTTTGTAAAACGTGCAGTTGAAACCAAACCGTATAACCGTAAAATATATTTTTCTTTTATATATTTATGCATTTCAAATATGTTTGTGGAAAAACACTTATTAATATATTTACACATTGATATTCATAATTTAATTCTCGTTTATGTGATGATTTTGAATTTCTTTGATTGATAATGAATATCATCAATCATAAAAATAATTATTTTGTTTGATTTTTTCTAAATAAATATTTTTTTGAGGTAATACGCAGGATGGTGAAAATAATATAAAGTAAATTTCAATATTTAACAAAAACATGATAAATTAATTTTTGAGTTTGGAAAAACGTGCAAATGTAATTCAACTAACTATAATTGTTAAATATTTGTTTTTCTTTTGCAAATTGCTGTATCTTAAACATGTTATATATGATATTATGTTTGTGAAACAATATTTATTAATATATTTACGTATTGATATTCATCATTCATTGCTCATTGATGAGATAAATTCAAATTTCTCTGATTGATAATAATTATCATAGATAAAAAAATAATTATTTTCTTTTGAAGTTATGCATAGACGGTTGAAATATATATCTCATTACTTGAGAAGCTCATTTTTTTGAAAGGGAGGAGGAATAGTGCCTTTTATTAGATCGTTCACAAGGAAGTTTTGGAAAAGCAGTTCCCCCTCATGGTTTCTTCAAAAAAAAAAAAAAAAATCTAATTGAGGACATCCTTATGCTTTGACCTCAGATTCCTCACCGTTTCCATATTCCATTGGGGGAGTTCGATCGCCCTCAGCTCTAAACACAAAAGGTCTTTCTCAACAGCCTTTTGCTTTGCGTTTTCGTCACCACAGAAAAAGTCGTGACTGTTCTCAACAGCCAATTGAAATAGAGAACGACTTTGATTTGTGAAAAAGCTCCTTTCCCTCTCAACAAAAGGGATGGTAGGGGGTGGGTGGGTGGTCTTTTCACTCCAATATCCCCTGTACTGCCCGGGGCTAACTCTGGACCGTTTTGGTAATTGTAATCGATTCTCTGCTTTCTTCCACAGCTCAATAGAAGAAGTAGAAGTTGTTGTTCCTCATAAAAGGGACTCATGACACGTGCCTTGAATGCCTTCTTCCCTCGTGGGGAGACACGGCCGTAGTTAAAAAAAAAGAAAAAAACTAGGAACAATGGCTGGTGCGGTGACTCTCCCAATGGTTCCCATGTTTTGTTGCAGTTTCAATCTCGAATGTGCCATGTTCGGAGTGTTCGGAAGAGAAAAAGGAGAGGACTCAGGTTAATTGGCCCCTTTTGCCGCTTCTGAATCGGAAGAGAATTTATCAGAAACATTTTTAGTGATTGATTAGTGCATGAATTAACGCTTGGTTAGGCTTTTGATGTATGATTGTTTATGGTACGATATGAAGGATCCAGAGGGGGAAGAAAAATTCGTTTGAATATAGTAATCCTAAAGTTAATTTTTTTTTATTATTTTAAATTTAGTTAAAACAATTATTGATAAAATGTTGATTTTGGAAATATTATTGAAAAATTAAAATGCATATAATATGTCATATTTATAAATCTTTTCATAACTTGAAGTCTTGTATGAAGTGACAATTTTTTAATATAATTGTGCTGCGGATAATTTAGAAGAATAAATTAATTTTTATACAAACCTAAAATACTATTAATTTTTGACTTTTCAGAGGAAAGTCAAATTTGGAGGAAAGCTTTAATAAACATTAGGATTAAAAATAAACTAATTGAAACAATGATAATAAAATTATACCATTATATGGGAAGAACGTAAAATGACTTTGCATTGAAATGAGAGAAGAAAAAAAAAAGTTACGCTAAAAACTTATTAAACCAAGCATTGCTCAGTAAAGGCTGATTGTGATTGAAATTAATTTTTAGAAAAATAATTGTGATGTGAAATTATGGCAGACCTTAATAGTTAATGTAAGAAAATTCTAAAACTTTCATTTCTGTTATTTTAGCGATTTTTTAAAAATTCCAAATTAGAAATATTTAGCTAAATGTACCACAGTTTTTGTGATTAGATTTATTTAAGTGCTTTGTTCTTCAGATTTTTTATTTTACATACTTATTTTATTTTCATTGACTTCTTGAAGATTGTTTAGCTTGAAGCCTGTTATTTGAGGCAAACAATATCGAAAGCATGTGATTTTTTTTCACTTCATTGTAATATTCTTTATTCAATATATTAATAACTCATTAGTTATGTGGAAAATAATGGAACAACTGTTAATTGACTTTGAATTTCACGTTTTCCTCAAAGAATCTCGTTGAATTGATTTTTCTGCATATATGAAACAATTTGGGTCAAACGATATTTAAAAAATATTTTTATAATGTTTCAAAATCTGTTTCATTTGCATAAAATTGAATTATTTTTTCATTCTTTTGTTGTAAATGTCTTTATTGAAGTTATATATGTATGATCGCAAACACATACAAAAGCATCTTGAAAATGGAAGATTAAAATAAATAACATTAAATATTCAAAAATAATCTTTAATATGCCCCGGTAAAATAATCATTTTAATATCAATATAGTGTAATATGTAGCCATAGCTTTTTTAAAAACAAAAAGAAGACGTCTGAGAATTAAATGCATAATTAAAGCAATTTTTATCTTAATTTTTGAAAAATTATTATTTTAGTAAAAAAAAGGTTAAACCCATTTCACATTTAGAATTAGTTATAATTTTTAATATTGCAAAAAACTCCGAATCATTTAATATCTTCATAGTCAAACGCATAAAAATGTATTTTTTATATAATTTTTTTAAAAGTATTCGTAGAAAAATTGTGTAAAAAGTAGAATGAAATAATATTATATTCAAGTTAAAAAGTGAAATGAAAAAAATGGAGTTGAAATTGATTCTACATAAACTTGCAGTGTAGGAATTATAAATGAAATTGTAAATGAATTGAAAGAAATTGACGCAGAAAAGTGTCAAACATCGTTTCTTCCGCCTTTGGTTTGTAAGATTACTTCTCCGTGAAAGAAGGATTATAGCACGGAAACAGCTTTTACAGACCAGTAACCTGATTGAGAGCTTAACATTCTATTTAACAATAGGATATTGGACAATACATGCTTGGATATTGTGTGACAAATAATTATTGGAAATGTAATATGATTTGTATTTTTTAATTATTTGGAGAATTTTTTAAATTTATTATTATTTACCTTTTTATCATATTTTAAAATACAGTGTTGGAAAAGTCAAGCGAAGTGTATCTCGACACACTTTAATAGGTTTAAATACAATAATTTTACGATGATAAAACCAAGGACTTTATAATTACCTTTGAAGGTTAAGGATCGATATTAATTACCTTTGAAGATATATGAAATCTACTTCAATGGGGCATAAATGCAATGGGAACTAGCATTAGATTTTAAAACTGAATAATAATAAATTTTTGTATTAATATTTTTTTTATAATTTAAGATTTTTAAATATTGAAATGCATTTAGTAATATCTTTTTCTTTCCTTTTCAGGTATGTGAAAAATTCCTGTATTCGAAATTGATTTTCCATCTGTAAAGAAGAAGGTAAAAATATATTATTTACTTGCATTATCATGCACCATTATTTTAAAATTTTTGCCATGTTTTATTGGATTTTTTTTTGTGGATTGACTTGGGAAACAAATCTTTTGAAACCTCTATCATTTTCAGAAAAATAATAGTCAACCAAGAATTTGTCTTCTTTTATTTAAAGATTCTGATGGGGAAACTCCAACTTATATACGAAAGGGGAAAAAAAAAAAAAGAGAGAGAGAGAGAGAGATAAAAATATTTAGGATGCCCCGAGGGAAAAAGATGGAATTTGCCATAAATATCAAAAACATTTTAACCAATATTTGCTGAGATGTCACATTCTTAGGTCGAGGAATTTTTGATATTCTGGCCATTTTTCTTCTTTGGTCCCTCCTTAGCATTGCTGCCTGGTTAGACTGGCGATTTCAGAGAATTTTTCAGATGTTAGTTACTAGATTCATTTTGTATTACCACTCATTTCTAAAATAACAAATTTTTATTTTTGAATTTTATTTTTAATAATGAATGATGCACCTAAATGGCTTTTGATGATACATAATATTAAAAAAAGAAATAAGAAATATAAGAAACTTAAGAATAAAATAGATACAAATATACCAACATGAAGAATGTGTTAATATAGCTATTCTCCGAGTTGGACATTTGTTCAGCCCTGCTTTTTAATAATATAGTGGATATTTTATTTAAAAATAGAAAAATGATTTAGATAGAATAGGTAAATTTGCAATTAAAATGCTTAGAAATTTTATGAGTTGAAAATCTCGAAAAAGAATCGCGCTTAAACAGAGCTTTCTAATCCAACGTTAGTCAATAGCTAAAATAAGAAAAGATTTATTTTGAATTAAAATATTTAATTTCTGAAATGATTTGCGAAATGCTATTTTTATTTGAAATTTAAAAGTGTCTTAAGAATTTAGTTTTAATTATACATTTAGAACTTATTAAATGAACGAATTTTAACTTAAAATGTGAACATGAAATTAATTCCCAAATTGATGTATCCTATATTATTTATAATCATTTATATGAAGATAGGCTTGTAGAAAAATAAAAATGAGCTGTGTATAGGTCTAAGCAATCGTAATCAATAAGCATTAAAATACTGCAACTGAAAATTTTTACTCGTATTGTTGTTCGTTTTGTTACAGCATTTTAAATCTCATTAGTTTAAGGCGTTATAAAGTCGATTTTTGACGAAATGTTGAATATTTTTTATTTCATATTCTTAATTTCTTAGCAGTTTTCCTCGTAAAATCTTTTGAATTTTTTTTTCCAACTTTCAGCTTTTGAGAAATTAGATTCTTTTTTATATTTGTTCAAATTATACTTTAATGCTATTTTATATCTTTAGATGCTATTTTTTCAAATTCTAAATTTTAGTAAATTTTTCTTACGAAACAATCAATTAAACTCTAATGCATATGTTTATTCAAATACAATAATTTCTCAAAATTTTCTGAACTTTTTAAGCAATTGAATAAATTGTCTGCAGGTTTTACTGTTGTTCTAAGGTTTCATAATGCTGAAAAGATTGAATTTTTTTTTTATCAATCAAACCTCAGTTTTTAAAGATTAGATATAACAATACAGCATATTTCTTAGTTCAAAAATAGGGTAATATATTTTACTAAGCGATTTCCAAAATTTGAACAAATCCTTTGCTAAACCTTTAAACTAGAAGGTTTTGCTTTATATCTTCATTAAACAAAATATTAATTCAATTTATTAAATACTTTGACTTTTAACTAATATATTTTTGTTTCACACATACTTGTTCTATTTTATTCAAAAATCCAAAAATATAAACATTTGATAAAATTTTTCAAAGAACTTATTCTCAACGTATTTATCTATCTTTAAAACTTAAAAATATCCAATAAAGAAATCTCATTTTACCTAAATATTTTTATTCATTCCAATCGGATAATTTTCATCGATTTCCCATCTCATCTCATTTTCAACTATAGAATTCCCTTTCATGCAACACTTTCATTAAAGTACAGAAATCGCCCTACTGAGCTAACTCTCAAGTCGATGGCCTCTCTTTAAACGAGGGAACCATTAAGGTTTTCCTTTTTTATTTATCAAAGCTCAAAGTCTTTGCGAGATCTTCTCTCTATAGACCACTTCGATCTCGTTTTATTTGTCGCGTGCAAGAAAAACAGCCACGCACTGCTTTCATCCTCTGATAAAAGCGTAATATTCTGTGCCTTTAAGCCTACTTTTCCTCAGAGCGTCACCGAATCGATTTTGGGTCTTGCAAGATAAAGGTGTGAACTCGGCTGAGGAAGTTGAACAACGGTCGAAGATCCGTTTCAGGTGATAAATGCCTCCGAGTAAAATTCGAGGATGTCGAGATTCTAGGCGCAAATGCATAAGATGTCTTTAGTTAGATAAAGATGTGAGCTCGGACGAGGAGGTTGAATAGTAGTCGAAGATCTATTTCAAGAAATAAATGCCTCCTAGT
>JAPMOR010101337.1:166198-176311 GCA_026543865.1 Argiope aurantia
GGTGAACAGTAGTCGAAGATCTATTTCAGAAATAAATGCCATTGAGTAAAATTCGAGAATGTTGGAATTCTAGGCCTTAAATGCATGTCTTTCGTTAAGTAAAGGTGTGGAATGGACCAGGAGGCTGAACAACGATCTAAGATCCGTCTTAGGCGATAAATGTCACCAAGTAAAATTTGAGGATGTTCAGATTCTGGGAATTAAATGTATGAGGTGTCTTTCGTTAGATAATGTTGTGGGCTCGAGCGAGGAGGTTAAATAACGATCGAGGTATTGAAGCTTAGGCGAAAATACAAAATATGTTGTTTGTTAGATGAAAGGTCTTGACACGGGCGAGGAAGTTGAAACATTGATCTAAGATCAACTTCAGACGATAATTACAATGTGATGATGTTGATATTGAGGGAAAATGCATGTTGCCTTTTGTTATATAAAGGTGTGGATTCGGACAAGGCGGATTTACAGTGGTAGGGGATTTATTTTAGGCAATAAATATTCCAATGCAATTCGAGGATGATGAACCTCTAGGAGTAAAATTATGAGGTGTCCTTTGTTAGAAAAATGAATGGGAGATCATTTGCGTAATTCCAGCCTAAAAAATTTGAAATTATACGCCTTAAATATATTTTTTGAAAATTTATCAAAACACTCTTGACATGTTGTTCCATAATAATGAGTGTAATTTTCGCTGCATATTAAGATTTTGTATTTCACATTCCTAAATTCCTGTTGAAAGCAAAGTTTCAGTATCGAGTTTTTTTTCTTACTGTAGGTTGGTCTTTTTCATATTTTTGGAAATACATGTTTATGCAAAGATATCAATTAAAAATGCCAAAAATACCACTATTCATACCTGTTTGTCATACATAATTTGAAGTTTTTAACATTTTATATTTATATTAGTGTTGGGTTTAGGTAATTACCGGAAAAAGCTGGGAGCCGCACATAATCGAGGAGTGATGCCGAGTTGGAAATCGTTAGCGCCATAAACTAAATGAAGCACTGATCAAACCTACTCACGGATTTTCAAAATACTTCTAGAATGAAAACTGCAAGCTTGGTTCATTTGCAAACGTCACTCGGGAGCCATTTTATTTGAGAAATATTTCTACATGGTTCATCATGAGTAGCGAGGGGAAAAAAATCCCTAAATCGAATTTCCAGCCAGAAATTTCGAATCAAATGTCAGCGGAAGAACACGCTATCTTCAGGTCCTCCGAGGAGGGAAATTTACGATTTCTGCTTAACCAGATGTAAATTTTGAGTGAATAAATGATTCAAGCCCTCCCCCCTCACGTTTCGTAGAAAAAGAAAACAAAATAAGAACAAAATCGAAAATCATAAATTAAAGATCGTTTTCTTCTTCCTTATTCAAAAATTCATTTTTGCCGTCAAGAAAAAAAGAAGAATAGTTCCGATTAAACCGGAAATACCTTTCGCTATGAGAAGGCAGAAAAGTAAATAAACTTTTCGATGTTGGCTTCTCTTACATTTTTTTCCCTTTTATTTTCTTCTGCCTATCATTATTATTTTTTCAATCGCCCCCCTTGGCTTCCAGGGCTCTGAAACGCGATCTATCATACGGCTAGGAGACTGCATTTGCGGATGGAAAAATCTACTGGGAAAACCTGGTTCGTAAGGATTCCAAAAGTCCCTTCATCCATTTTCAGGGCGGTACCGCCTCTTTCCAGTGGTTAGGGGGCGATGAAAAAGAATCAACGATTTTTTTTAAAGAAAAGAGGAAACCTGCCGGTGGTTGTTTTGTTCCAAAAGTGGCCTTTTCTGGGAAGACTTTGCCTGAATATTTATGAGGCTGTACTGTTTTTAATCGCGGTAAGTTGTTTCTACCTTTCTCCACAAACCCCTCCCTCTTCCCAAGAAAGAGAATGAATAAGTAAAGTGAAGAGTCTTTCTGTTTCTTAAATCGTTGATATGGGGGATGGAGGGCTTTCGGACACGACTGCAAGAATCCCGTAGAGATGCGGCATCGTTATTTATCAAGCGAGAATTTTTGGCTGTTTTGAAACAAAAGCTCACAGAACTTGGTATAGGTCAAGACGTAACGAATGTTTCCCATTCAAGATCTCAAGTTTGGTGTGTAGGTACTTGCATGAAAAATCAAGAAATGTAGAAGAAAAATAATGTGAAACTATTTCGGTTTTTCATATTGTTTGTTTAGAAAGCCCAGAATGTTGGTTCACCAGACTTGATAATAATAACTTAAGGTTGTTTTTAACCTTTTATAAATTTTTAATAAGTGTGTTTTACAAGTAATGTATTTATTTGGGAGATTTCAATCAGACATTTATTTGCTTTCTTGCATAAGTTAATTAGTTAATTCCTGTGGTCCAGTAGACCAAAACAATATTCCTTTTTATAGCTATTAGCATGTTAATGACCGATAATACTGATGTGATATATAAATAAACCCAGAAATATACGAAAGGTATTCACACTTGCTATAACTCATGAGCTTTTCATGGACCATGATGACATCGTGGCAAAATTTCAGTTTTGGGAAAGGACGATTAGAATTTCGAGATGTGATTTCACGAAATATCAGCTATGCATATTGGATTCGTACGCATTAGATCTGTAGAGGGTTTAACATTTTCTTGTTTGTGTGACATAGGTGGCTTTTACTTTAAAGACAAGTACAGACTTAGATGCTACCTTCATCATCTATGATTCAAGAGGTCGATGTCCAAACCAAAAGAATGATCTAGCTTAATCTAGAGCTTTAATCTAATTAAACTTTACACAATCCTATAATAAACCAAGAAATTTTATCGTGATATCAGATTTAAAGAGAAAGCTTCTCAATACCATATATTAACGCTTGTTCAGAGTAATATGTTGAAATAAAATATAAGATAATTCAATATCCAGAACGAAAATGTCATCTTTAATCAATAGATATTAAAAGAAAGTCTCCATGCACCTGTGTTTATTCAGGTCTTTTTCAATAAAGGCTTGCTTAGTCTCTTTCAGGAAAAACTAAATAGAAATATACACTATCATATATCGTCTGGACGAGAGGAATTACAAAATGTTTTTTGGAGAAATCTTGTAATAAGATTCTTTTTATTTTTATGAACATTAAAAGACAACATTGATTGTATTTTGATATGCGGTTTTAGCAGGGTGTGATTCTTAACCATATCAATCAATAAATGAATGATGTGATGAAACTCATGAAATTTAAAAATGCTATAGTGGACTTAAAGGTCCATACACTTACCGATATCATGCTTTGATTTTATTTTAATAATTATTTTTTCTTGGATTACTTGGGATTTTGTTTTGGTTTATGATACCATAAGCCATATGAGAGAATATTATTTCTTGTACTTCTATAGCAACACTGCCCCTCCATAGCGTGTCGGGAATCATACAGAATTCTCATAATAATTGATGACAATTTACATTATGACTAGTGCTAACAAATTTGGCATTTCCTGTGAAATTTTCCAAATATCTCTAAACAAATGTCATGCAGGTTTTACATTATTATACGAGTAATAATAATGCAATTACTCGTGTTATCACTAGTGCAAACAAATTTTATTCAATCTCTTGCTGAAACAGTTGCATTAACAATTTAACATTTTTTGTTGTTGCTAATTTGGGAATTTTAAACTAGATATTATAATAATACAGTATTTATTAGTAATTTTCTTTGAGGAAGCAGGGTGAGTTTTGTTGAACTTTGGTTTGCATTGTAATAATTTATTAAATTAGTTCTATCCAAGAGTTTTTGAATATTTAATAATATTAGCTCTATAGTTTAAATAGATAAAGCGACATGTGTTATCTTATCTGTTATCAAATGCACTTTGAAAACTGCAACTACATTGACGCTCTTCAAATGTTAACGTTTCATGGAACACTATTTGAACAATAGGCTTAAAACATGCGAAGGAAGCTAACTGATATGAAATCTAAATGTCTTTCACGTGGAGGCATAATAGTTAAAACACAATACAAAAACAAAAATAGAGAGGGGAAAAGGAGTTAATCACATGCTGTTTCTTAACAAGGTTTTTATCTCATTACTTTTAACATCCACAATATTTATAAAATAAATAATTATTGCGAACAATAAAGAAAAATGTGCGTATGCCTGTCTTATGAATCTCCTACCAGCTAGACCGTTTGACTCCCAAAATAAACTTTGGAAACGTCAGTAATTTTTATTAATTAAAAATTAAGCGATATTTTGGGATTTTTTTTCTAATTTTTGTAACTATTATTCCACAAACTAAGTTATATTATTATTTTAAAATTTTAAAAGAAAAATATTTAAGATAACTGCTTTTTTATGATACCGATATTTGATTTAGTATTTTTTGAATTTTGATGTTTTCGTAAATATTTATTTTTAGGAAATAATCATCAAAAATTTTCATCGTCGCAATAAAATTCAAATTATTTTCTTTATCTTTATCAAATATTTAATAGCTTGATTTTTTTTCATTACTGAAAACTGAGAAAAAATTCTTCTTATTATTTTTACAATTTACTAGAGGAATCAGAAAATGACTTTATATTGCTACGAAAGAAACCAGCAATTTTAAGATAGTTGCCCGAAAAGTGACTTTCTAACGGTACGATGATGCTACAAGACTTCGTTCCATTGAGAAGGTTAATGTACAAAAATAAACAGAATAGGTGTAAGGCTTTTAAGATAAAAAGATCTAATGTCCGACGCAATTTAATGTTTTAGAACAGTTTGTTGAAGGAATCCTGAAAGTTATGCATACGAGATTTTATTGAAATTGAGCTCAACTAATGTTCCTCCCAGAGAACCTGATGTTTACAAAAGCTGATAATATAAAATAAATGGTTTTTAAAATAAAATATTTATCTTTTTGTTTGTTTCTGCATAATTAAGGCGGGGTATTTAATTTTAAGCTTGGTTGCTCACATATTTTTCAAATCTGAAATAATATTTTGTGCTTCACACAGAAAAGCACGAATTGATCTAAAAATTCAAATTTTGTCTTTTAAAATAGTGTACAAATTTTAATTCCACATAAATGATTTTCTGTCCATTAATAGGGGAATATAATGAGATTTTATTTATTTATGAAGTTTATGGACGATTGATATAATTCCAGTTCTATTATGCTTTGATTTTAGATTCATTCAGAAAATGGATTCCATTTCTAAGCGTTCGAATCAACAAATAAAATACGACAAAACCTATTTATGCTAATAAACTGATGCTGTTCATCAACAATTTTCTGCACAAGAAAAGAATATTTTACCAACAATTCTTTTTTTATTTCAACAACAATGGCTCATTACTAAAAGATTATGAAAGGAATTACTATCCCCATGGTTTTTTTTCCTGTTCTTTTGCTAAAAAGAAGAAAACAACTGGAAAAACATCATTAGCATTTGATAAAAAAACAAAAAATAATCCATTAAAGAATACAACCTTTTTGTAATTAAAGAATAGCAATAACTCTCTCTCTTTCTCTCCGAAGATATAATGGCCCGCCTTTTTGTCAATGAAACATCCTCTTTTGGAAAATAATTCCTTTTCGGCCGAACGGGTCTCTTGGCATAGAACGAGTTCTCTAAATCGGCATCTCGTTACAGAACCGGAAGTTGCAGCTGGTTCTGCCCATAATGCATCTGCGCATTCATCGCTTTTCAGAAGGAAGCAATTTCGCCGCTGCCATTCCGGAATTTAAATATCGCAATTTTCGTCCTGAAACCCATTTTTGTTGGGCTTGATAAGGCGAATTAGTCGTGTGCCACAACAAAAGAGTCCGAAACGCGTAAACAAAACCTTTTGTCGAAGGGAATTCGTTTTCGGCTTTTGTAATTGTTGTCTTCTATTATCCGGAATATCACTTCTGGAAAGCCTTTCCCTCCCAAAGTGCTAACGAGGCTGTTTAGAATAAAATCTCTGCTTTAGAGCGAACTTTTAGCTGATTCATCGAACTCTTCAGAAAGATTGTACGATGTAGTTAAACCTAATTGTTAAACAGAGTAAATGAGCGTGTTTCAATTCTTCCAAACTTCGTAACATCTTATAATCTGGCTATATTATCACAAATTTGGATTAATTATTATTGTCCTCACACATAAATATCTTGTTAAGGGAATAAAATATTTTTTTAACAAAGAAAAAGAATAATGAAATTTTTTAATAACTATGTGGTGGCCCTGATTTCGACTTCTTTAACTACAATTCCTATTACTAATAGATGAACAGAAATATTAATTACATTTATAGAAAAGTAATGAAAATTTAATTAAAGAATGTGATTTTCTACTGCGAAAAATATATAATTTTAAGACATGTGTCTACTTATTTTACTTATGATCGGTATGAATCTTTTGAAAAATATTCGAAAATAGTTATATATTTGAATATTTGCATTAAAAAGATTAAAAAAAACATATATGAAACTGAATTATACCAATTAAAGTTTAGGTTTGAAGTATTTTCGCTGTCTATATTTTAAAACAATTTTTCGACTTTATAGTTGTCAAAACATATTATACTTTTAAAAGTTTAATAATAGTTGTTGATTATTTGTTGCTATTAATTATGCAGATTCTTATTCTGTACTTATTTTTTAATAGCATAATTTTAAGAAGTTTGATGCTAAATCCTTTAGCTATCTAAAAATTATTTTGACTTCATGCAATTTTTGAAATTTTTGTTTTCTCACCAATAAAGGGACATTCGATGGGAAGCAACTTTTACAGATTTGATGTACTTCGTATTTGAAAGAGTAAAGAAAAGTTCATAGTGTTTAGCAAATTTAGTGAAGCATTTTTAACACAGCGATATTTTACGATAGTAATTTTAATGACAAATTAAAAATTTCAGATTATTGTTGAATTTCGGTTTCTGTCTCAGTTTCATGACAGTTTTTGCTTAAAGTTTATTCACAAGGGAAAAAATCATTATCATTGCGCATATTGTTGTTTTACAAAATCTAAATTCTTATTATAAAATCTAAATTTTAAAATACAGAACTATAATTACATATTTAGCAAATATTGTGACATTGTAAGCATGGTAAACTGCATAGAAATATGCATTAAACTAACTATTTCAATAATTGTTATTCAAAGGTAGACTCATATGTTGTTAAGGCTGGATGTAAAGATAAGTTGACTTCCAGAAAAAACAAATTACAAATACGATCAACATTACACAACAAGTTATCTTAACTATAAGGGGGCAATATCATAATATAAGTATAAATAAAACATTATGAATAAATATAATTTTTTACATTGAATTTTTTTCAATAATTTTAGAATAGTCACAAAAAAAATGAAATGCTTGCTTTGTCTGTTCTCTATAAAGCAGTTTTCACCAAAAAGTTATTCATTGGTATGCCCATAAAAGATATAAAATAAAAGGACATATAAGGAATAAAATCATATGCAGTATCTTTTTTCTTCATCTGCTAATACAGAGACCTTTATATAAGCTCAGCAAGTCGCAGCATTCATCTTGCTGTACTTTAAAACAGCCAACCAAAGAAACAGATCCTGAAATCCATTCCACACAGACACCATTTGTTTCATTCTGAATGACCACTCAATAAATTCGAGATTTAGTCCACAAATAAACCCATCTATGTTCTAAATCTCCATTCTTCCCATCTGGGGAATTAACTGGCCATTTCGGACTTTTGGCGTCGAGCCACCAACGGCGTTTTCCGATCTCTGCTATCAGATGTCCAATCGACGCTACGTGTAGCGGTACGAAGGAAAAAAAAAAAGGAAGGGCCTATCGTGGTGGCCAGAAGACTCGATGGCCAAGGGTGTTTCATCAAGCCTTATCGCTAGCGCTACTAGAATCTGGGTGTGGTGTCCCTAGCGGCTGCTCGCGCGCCATCAGATAGTCTTCGATCCACCCCAAATAGAGACACTGGCCACTTGGTCATCGCCCTCAAGGTGATTTGCCCCTCTATGAATCCAGAATTGGATGCTTCCTCGGAATTATATCAATTAGATGGTAGTGGATTGGATAATGGTTAGAGGATTGCAATCGGATGCTGTAATTTATCCATCGATGACTACTGTAAATGTTGGATATTAACTGCGAGATCTCTGTGACCTGGTACTCGATCTTATAAGAGCTGTTAGTAGAACGAAAGGATGACAGCATAATTGCTCACCATGGAAAATTGAAATTGAATTTTTTTTATTCCATTATAATTGTTTTACATCAAATATCTTGCTAGATGGCTCAATGGCATGAAGATATACAGAGAAAACATCTCGATGTTGCTTTATCATGTGACAGGATGAATTTGCATAGGGAGAGAAGTCGTTCGTAGAAATAAATCTTTTACCACCATTAAGTATTAAAGATTTTATTTTGGTGGTTTATTTTTTACTCATCTAATTTTCAGTTTATTTAATTTGCTTAAACGGGGCATAAAACATAAAGTTAAGCTAACTCTGAAATTTTTTAAAATCAGTCTTATTAAATCGTCTGGTTCCCCCAAAATGTTTTGTCATTTTTTGTGTAGTGATTTAATCAGAAAATCTACAAAGTGTAATTTATAGTAGAAAATTAAGCACTGATACTTTTATTTCTGAAAGACCTTTTTAACCATATGTATACAAGCCATCAAATTATTCGAAAAATAGATACCATTTTAACGATATTTTAATATATATGGATGATAGGCCCTCTACAAATTTTGCAGGTGCTGGAAATTGTCTAAATTTTTCTGTAGGTAGTTATCTTTTTATTAACTTTATAAATTATTCAAATTAATAAAGCGAAAACAAATAGAGAAAAATGTAAATATTTAAATGGAAAAATGGATGCTGCGTTACACTCATAGAAAGATGTCTGACTTTATCATATGGTTAATACTAAATCTTTTTAAAGATGCATTAGAATTGCCATTAAAAACGATCATTTGATTATTGGTGGTAGGTTTAGGGTTAATATTTTAGTTCATTAATTTAGTGAAAAAAGTACCATAATTTTTTAATATCAATTGATGGAGTAAACATTACTGAACGAAAAAAAATCATTTGATTTTCCTAAAGATCCATTGTGTGAATTATTGAGCATATTTCAGATTTGCATGAAAAATAAATATTTTATTCATTCCTTTGTCATTAAAGGCATTATAATTTTATCGACATTTTTGTCATTCTCATAGGATATTTAATCCTTAGGAAGACTTTACGACTTTTACACACTAATCGATTATTCAATTTCTTGACTAATTTATTAGTTTAAATGTTAGATTAATATTCTTAATAGAAGTAAGGATTACTGAAAAGTGAGGGGCTGCGATTTATAGCCTTTATATTGACACTTTTCATGACACTGCGCTCTTTCAGATTTCGTAGACTCATTTGGAATTTTTAAATTTTACTTCATCGTATATTTTATTTTAAGAATTCAATAGATGGCTCTGATTGTAATTTGAAGAATGTACGAGAATTGTTCAATCAGTAATAATAAAATCACCAAATAATAGAAATTTGTACATTAGAGAACAGCTAGACGATAATTGCCAGAATAAATACAGCGCGTTATCGAATACCAGTTCATAATTGAAAAGTTGCTAAGATCGGGACACTTTGGTAAAACCTAAATCGCTACCTGGAGAGATTAGGAAAGTAGAAGAAATTTCAAAGACGATACTGAATCTAAACTGTGAGTATCAAGCATTGTCTAGAGAAAAGGATTAACACCAGTTCTGAATCTGTTCTTTCATGCAGACTGATCAACCAGATATGTTGCATAAGAGAATGAATGGATGGAAAATTTAGGGGTGAACCTGTGGCACATTATGAGTAAATGAAAGCTTTACATGGAAACTGAGAACCCGCAGCATTCTGTTGAATATTAATGAAATGAAAAGACTCTTGGCTGCTGACAGTGTCTTCGCCAAGACCCCTTAAAGACAAAAGTACATAAATTTGCATCCTCCCCCTTTCGCATAACCTTTGTTTAGAGCGAGATGGCGGAAAAGTACAAAAAGAAGAATCGATCGTTTGGGGATCGATGCAGTTTTGCCTCTAGAGCTAACGTTTGCAACAATGTTTTCGTGTCCTTCTGTCGTATCAGATTTGATTTGTCGTGGTTTCCTTGTCGATTTT
>JAPMOR010101352.1:0-36966 GCA_026543865.1 Argiope aurantia
CCCCTCCTCCACCAAAGTTATCTGATAATATATCAGAGTGCAAACTTAGAGACTTGTTTCGGATAATTAACTAAATAATTTAAACCAGTAAAATGGGTGCTGTAATATACTAACATATTATAGTTGGATTGAAAGTTCATTAACACTTGTACACCAATCAATGTATGATAGCGAATTAATCTAGTTATGTCTTGTACATTATTTGTTAACAAAAGATCAGTTTTTCTGTTTTTGAAGAAAAGTCAGAACAAAAAACGCAACAGAGTTGAGAGTGTAACACTTATTTGCAATTTTTTATGTTCTACTTACTGCTTTTGTGTTTTGTGTGCGAGTCCTCGGTGTTTGCATAGTTTTCGAGTCCTAATTTCTCATAAATCAAATCAGTATTTTTTAAGTATCGTTCTCTCGGCAATTTCGTGCAATTTTATACTCAGCCTGTAGATGAAATCTTGATCGAACATTCACGATTTTTCCCACGACGCCTTCATACTTGGCGATGAATCTGTAAAGCTTTTTTCATCTCTAGCATTCTTTTCTAACAGTGAAAACAACATTACGGTGCAGTAAGATTAAAATAGTTATGACTGCCGACCAAAACACAGTTATATTGTTTTCATCTATGTTTACATATAAGATTTTTTTTAAGTCGGAAATAATTTCAAGACATTTTTGTTTCCTCTTTCTAAATGGCATCTCAAAGTTACTGTATGACTTAAATGTGCTCCGTTTCTTTTTTTTTTTTTGGGGGGGGGGGTAATGTGGACATAACTATATATTTGCACTCACTTGTAGATTTAATTTACACATACTTTTTTTAATCGGTTAACCGTTTCGACTTCTTCGAAAAATGTATTTCTAAATTGTGTCACAAATATGTAGCGATGACGAGTATACCCGAGAAACACAGAGTACGTGTAATCTGAAATTATGTTGTAATGAAATGACTTATTTTTTTTAAATTTCTATAATTGCTATTTATTTCTATATACTTTATAATTATTTATTTACTTAAACTAACATACATTTTTTGCATATGAATGAAAAGGAACATAAAAAATAAGTTTATATTTTAATTTGCTGTTAGAGAATGGTATTGAGCAAAACATGGTGCAAAAGGATCCTCGCTCCGGTTTTTATTATCAGGCGCGCCACTTATTAAATAATCTAAACAATTTATGATTGACCAATTGTTTCTGGGATGACTAATACAACACAGGGATGCATTTAAGAAAAACAATTCATATTATATGCGGATTTTTTTTGGTTAATAACTATTATTATTATTATTTTGTTTTTTGTTCCTTTGATTTCGACTTGGATTCAAAATCATTTAAACATCTTGAAATTTATGAATATGTTTGAGTTTTTACTAAAATTGTAATTCCAAATTCCAAATTGTCACTACTTATTATTCTTGACGAATAAACTCGTCATAACGCAAAATGTTGTACTTTTTCCATGACGAGTATACTCGTCAAAACACTTAACTAGTTAAATCCGAATTAAACGAAACAAGTCTTATGTTGATATGACCATTATTTTAAAGTTTGTTTCTTAGAAAAAAAAGGAACACAGTTTTTCCACTTTATAGTTTTTAATGGAAAAAATGTCATTTTAGATTTTTTTTAAAAATGTGACCAATTATAATAATTAATAAATGATTATAACCAGGTCTATTTTGTTCTTCACATCTATTTCTTCGGTGCCAATAACTATTTCGCTTTCAAGATACTCTTGTATCATTTAAACAAGATTGTCCAAAGGATAAACTGCTTAAACTATAGAGAGGAAGAGCTCCATTTTCCACCATCTACTCGCATTGTAGTCATCTTTAGAACGGGCCCAGAAGATAATTTTCAAACGCTAGGTCTTTACCAGGAGACTTGATAATCTATTTTTTTAACTATCCGTCATGGTGTATATTCTAGAAGCAGAATATTATAGATCGAAACATACGATTCAAATTTTATCCAAATAAAGAATCAAATTTCACAGAAACTTTCATTCACAAGTTTTTCTCTGCTACTTTCTCAGTTTTCAGAAAATATTAAACAATACAGGGCTTCGTCATATCTCATATCTTAACTCTCACAATTCAAACAAATAATATTCCTCACCCTAACATTATTATTCGAATACTTAGCAACCAGTTTATAGCAAATAAAAGGTAGAAACAAACGATTTAGAGTTATTAATTAAAACAAACGATTCAAATTGAATGCAATAAGAAGAATCAAATTTCATTCATGACTTGAGTATTTTCTCTACTGCTTCTACAATATTCAACCTATAGTATTTTCATTCCAGTAGATTAAGCAATCCAAGTCTTCATTATTTCTTAATGAAAGGCTACGCATATCTTAACTCTCTCTACTCAAACAAATAATATTCCTCTCCCTAACTCCATCACTCGGATACTTAGCCACTAGTTTTTAACAAATAAAGGCGGAAAAACACACAAAAAGTAAATGTAATTCCGCGTTAATGAGTTCCTCTGCCTCTTTCGTCGCCAAACTTTTTCCCCTTTTACATCTATTTGTGCAAGAAAGAAGGCTTATTTAACCCCCCCCCCTTCTACCCCTTTCTCTGTTTAAAACGAAGTTTTCGGCGCTTCCACCAGCCCCGAAAAACGCTTCGAACCCACCCCGTGTCCCAGTTTCTTTTTTCTCCCCCCCCCCTCCCCTTCCCTCTCTCTCTTTTTTTTTAAGGGAGGAGGACAAGAGGCTTGACTGAAGGCGAGAAGAAGATTGAAGAGTGTTCGAAAAGTAGGGGTGGGTGGGAAGGTTCGAATCGTATCCTCTCCTTTATCTAAATCCTCTCTCTTCTATCTTTTGTACATTTCTCGCCTTCTACACCCCATCCCCTTCTCCTCCCCGGCCGTATCTAACGTGTGGGATGTGGATGGAGGGATGGAGAAGAAACTAACTGCGTCGGCATTCGATCGATTCCTTTTTCGCTGCAGGTCGCCAAATAGGTCTTAAATGACTTAAAAATCGCCAAACCTTGTGCCTAAAAAGACGCGGGAAGAGTTATTATTTATACGCTGTTTTGCCTCTCTGAATTTGGCATTCTATGCCTTTAATGTTTTATTTCTTTTAATTATAAAAATTAAAATGAAAAAAACAATTCTAAAATCTTCTAACATTCCATTTGCTATACTCGTTTTTATAAATATATTAAATTATTCATTTCTTTGTTGTTGGTATAGATGCATCAATCTTTTCGAGGATTTTAAGAAAAGCAATTTTAAAAGCAAAAATAAATTATCAACTAGCAGTACAAATAACAGGCTTTGTTCTTTTAAAATATGACTATAGTTGCAGATTCATTTATGAGAAATGTTTGCATTTTTCTAAATAGTTGGTTTAATGAAGATAATTAAAAAATAGTGAAATTATCTCAGTGCATTGCTATTTTATCTGTAATCATAATAAAGCTGAATGTGTGTATGTGTGTGTGTGTTGGCACTCTACAGGCCAGACCGTCTCACCTACAACTATCAAATTTAGCGCACATGTATACTTTGGAGGTCCAGAATGTGTACCTCCGAGTGATTATTTTGAAGCTATTAAAAAACTAGTTAAATAAAATATTTATTAGAAATTTTTAACGGCCATTAAGATTGGCGAACCGGCTGGTCGCCAAATGCCAAATGCGGCTAGTTAATAATATATTAAGTGTCGAACAATATTCATAGGGATTTTGAACAATCCATTACAAATATTTAGAATATTCTAAATTATAACCATTTGAGGTGGGAAAACGTGCCACGCACTATCGAGATGCTTTTGTTACAAAATTGCCAACGACGTGCCACAAACGTCAGCGGGCAATAGTCTAAGAAGTAAAAATGATGTTGCAATCCATCGACTGAGATTGTTTACAGAACAGTCTTGGGTCGAAAATTGATTCATTTAGAAGATTTGAATTCTCTTTCCGATACTTTGTGTGCCTCGCTGCTGATTACAGTGGATTGTTTGGGAAAGTGCATCTGTGAATTTCCTACCAGTTAATCTATAACATGACACAAGTCTAGAGTATATATTTACAATAACATGATGGTTAATTTGTCTAATAAAAAATATTTTACAGAACATCTCACACCTTTTGGGCGTAGAGTGAATTAATGTTTAAAAGAATGCATATGAATTGTATCACAGACAGAGATCAGTCATATAAAGCGGATAAAAACTCAGAGTCGACGTTGACAGAGTTCATGATGGGTGTCATTGGATCTAGCAGAGGTCAAATTAGAACACTATTTTTATTATTTGACATTAATTCTTCTTCTCTGATCTTATTAGTCTGACAAGTTTCAAAATTCTGATATTAAATTAGTCAATTCGTATAAGATCTTTCGGTGTATAACTTTGTTACATTAAAAGTTAGAATTAAGCTTGTTGTCTCAATGTTTGTGTGAATTTTAGTGATATTTTATTTGCTAAAATTTATTTTGAAACAAGAAATAGAAATAAAATACCAAAAAATAAAAATAAATTAATTAATATAAAAAAATTAATATTGGAAATATAATAAAAGTTCAAATTACATATATAAGCTTTGACAGCTGTCGTGATGAGAAATTTTAGGTGCCATGGGTATAAAAGATTAAATGCTCACTGAGGTTTTATAAAAACATGAATCACTATAACAAGAAGAAAACTTAACAGATGAATTTGCTTAGAATTATTAGTATTCTTTATTTATCGCAATAAATTTTTTTAAAATTACCTTTTAGTGGATTTTTTACTTTCTCGTGAATTAAATATAGAAAAAATAATCAGCATCAAAATATTCGAACGCCAGATTTTGACGAAGATTTCGCCACGTTTTGGACCTCCCTGAGTTCTAAAAACACATTTTTAGAAAATATCCGTCTTTCTTTCTGTCTATGACAAAGATAACTCCAAAATGCCTTGAGCTAGACGCATGAAATTTGGTTTATACTATTTACACAAATTTTTAGATATCTATCAAATTTTGAACAAAATTTTTCCAGAGGAAGTCTGTCTAGCCACCTGTTTGAATATAAAATAACACGTTAACTATAAAATGAAGAGAGCTAGATGAAGGAAATTTGGTACATACATTAAACTATATTGTAAACAACTATCAAATTTTGAATCAAATCCAATTAGGGATTGAACATCTGTAGTATCTGTATTTTCAGAAACATGTAAGCGCGGTAACTCGAAACACAAATGGTTAAAATATATCAAATCTGATATGTGATTTTGTGACTATAATAGCTGTTCTGTATCAAATTTTTATCTAATTGGTGGAAAGAAATGCATTTAAACTGCAAATTCGAATTTAGAATATTATGAACTATATGCCATATATTACATTATGCAAAAAAAAAAGAAAGAAAAAAAAACCTCGCCACGGATCACACAATAGATTTAGTAATGCTAAATTCAAGACAAAGTTAATATTTCGTAACTATTGTACGCCAATGCCATGCAAGGCATTTTCTGCCTTACTTACGGAAACGTTTATTACGGAGTATGCGAAAAAGCACTTAAGGACAATTCCCGCTGGTTTACGAAATATACCATTAAATAAAACCAATCTTGAGATTTTAATGTATCTCCAGATCAAATGAAGCTCCTGAATTATTAAAAAACTATTTTTGGAATTTTTGAATGCAATATCTCAAAAACACAGATAGCTAAATCCAACATGTTCTCTTTTTAATCTAATACTATCTATTTAATATCTTACCAATCGAAATTTCATTGAATCTCCCAGCAAGAAGTATGCCTATATGTCTTTCTTTTCATATACAGGTGAATTCAGTAACCGGAAAGCACGTCGAATTAGAAAGAGTTAGCATATGGCTTTATGGGGTTGTTTGATTTCAGTTTTTTTTTAAAACATCTCTAGGTTATATAATATATGGGACTGACAAAAAGTGCGTAATTTTGAGTCTCCTTTTGCATTTAAGTACATGCGGATTTTAATTATTTAAAAGTAAAGTTTGAAAAATAAATGTTTTGAAATAAATTATAATATAGTTTTTATCTTTAAATATCATATAAGATTCAAGTTTTCATCATTAGATACAAAATATGTTTAAAGTTTTCATCATAAAATATGAAATATGATTACAAATATATGTTCATTGAGAATCTTTAAGCATATTTGATACAATGCAGTACTGTTATATAAACTGTTACTGTTATGCATAGAAGAAATATACAAATTTATATAACAGCATTACACAAGACAGAGTTATTAAATGTTGGTAGGTTTATAAAATCTAGCTAAGCAACTCAATAACTTCTGTAAAATTTCTTCAGAATAAGTTAATAATTTTTTTTTAGTTCTTTGCCTTATATCAAGAATACACTCTTCTTTATTGTTATCTATTGTTTTCAAAACGGATACTCCTTTTTCGACTAAACCTAGATCTTTTTTTATGAAACTTTAATTATCATTTGTCTTTATGACGAATCTAGCTCTGTGGTGTCATCTTTTATAGCGTTGACTTAAACACGGATCTCTCTAAGCTCGTTGGCTGTTAGCTCTTTTTATGTGAATTTAACAGTTCAGTCAGATCATTATTATCAATTTCTTAATGTACTAACTTTTATTACTTGAGAAACTTCATCATTTTCTGACATCAATTTTGAAAATAATCCACAAATTTTCTTATTATTTCTCAATTTTGGGTCTTGATTATATTGTAATATTAGAAATTTTTGAAACGAGGAAACGAAACTTTTGTAATATTAGAAAATTTTGAACGAGAAAATATGGAATTTTGAAACGAGAAGAGGAAAATAAGGAACCATATAACTTAGAATTCTCGTAAGTTAAGATATAGTGATTTGATGTTTTATTGTACATAATTTCTAATCCACCGTTCATCTCTTCTCTATTAATAATAGAATGTGTGAATGTCTGTCTGTGCAGACGAAACAGACTATTTAATCTAGAGCTATCAAAATGGATACAATACCGTACAGTTATACTTTGGAGCTTAAGTTTATGCACTTTGGTGTGGTTAAAAAAAGTTTAATTACGACTCTAATTAACTAAAAATAAAGCAAGATTTTTGCATTTTCCCCGATAATTGCTACAAATATCAGTGCACAAAATTATTTTAAAATTTTAAAAAAAATGCCTTTTTAATGGTACTTATTTAATTACTATAAAAATATTAAAAATTATTTTCAGCAATATATTTGACCTTTGTATTGAAACTGATACCATTTTCATTATTTCATCAAATATTTAATTGCAAGGTTTTCTTATATTATTCAGTAATTGCAAAATAGGAAATATCTTCTGGGAATAGGAATCTGGAAATAGGAATATTAAATAGATATTAAAGATATCTAAGATATCTTTAATATCTTAGTAATTATTTAAATAATGGAATTTTACTCCATTAGAAGGATTCTAAAACATAATGAATAGATTGACTAATAAGAGATAATCAGCAATAGATTTAATTTTTTGCACTGAAACTGAAACTATATTCATTGTTTCATCAAATATATAGCTGCAAGATTTTCTTCTATTGTTAAGTAATTGCAAATTAAGAAAGATTATTTTTAATGTCTTAATAATTATTTAAATAATGTCATGGATATGTACTCCATTAGAATGATTCCTAAACATAATAAATAGATTAATCAAATAACATGACTTTATTATTTGTCACTTAACAATGATTTGTGGAAGAAATGAAGATCAAGTTATACATAAGAGATTTAGGTGAAATTAAATGCAATCAGTATTCCCGGCTTTCTATCGATTAATCTTTAATATTGAGAAAATGTATGCTTTCAAATTTACACTCTTCACACTTATTCAATGAAACAAATTCATTCATTCTGAAAAACGTGCTATGAAAGAAGAAACAACCGAAAAAAAATAACACAATTTCTGTATCTGCTTTCACCGGAATTATAGGACCCCTTTTGTTGAAAAGTTTAAAAAATAAAATACGAGAACGGTTACGAAAAAAGAAAAAAAAAAGAAAAGCCACTTCGCGCCCGAGTCATCTGGTTGATTGAATCAATGGACAACCGAGATTATACGATAATGAAAGGAGCGAGTGCGGCGACAACTCAAACACGGCCGCATCCACACCTGCTCTCCGCCGTCCCAATCAACCCCTCGCGCAAGGGGCCGCCCCTGTGTTGGGGCGTGACAAATGGGTGGGCTGAGGTCGCCACTGCTAGCGATGAAAATGGCCGCGATTTTTGTTTGAAGACTGGAGAATCGTGATGGTGAGGAAAAATTGGGAAAAAAAATTATTTTTTCGGGATATCTTCGTGATCTGAATCGATTATGTGAATAAATCGATAAACATCGATATTTCAAAGGCATTGAGATTGGATTCCCTAAAGGAAAATCTGAATAAATAAAGTTTTAAATTTTATAAGTGACTTAAAAAGGAAAATAATTTATATAATTTATTATAATTGTTGCGTGGAAAAGCAATATAAATTTTTGTAATTATTGCATGGTAATTATTTGTGGCAGAGGTGGTTTAATTTATAATCAATTATTAAAAATATTAGGAAATCTATAACTCGATTTTTCCAAAATTCACTTCTTGGGGGAGCCACCAATGTGGAAGCAAAATTTAATTTAATATATCGATTAACTGATGATTGAATTCTGGAAATATTATAGTAATAACAATATGAAAATATTGTTTTGTCATTAAGAATAGACATGTGTATAAAATTTCAAAACTAGCACAGGAGATAGTAAGAGAAAAATTGATTATAAAACTGCATTTTGCAATTAGATTAAATAAAAATGTGTAAAAAAGAATGTAATAAAATAGTTTAAGAGATTTATCTGTGCAAATTGTTTACTTACAAGATCTTAGAGTTTGAAAAAAACATTATTCTTGATACTTTATACCAAATTAAAAATCTGAAATGGATTTAATTCATGCTGGCATTATACATTTTATTTCATTGATTATAAAGTGTGTGTTAATTTAGAATGTAGATGTAAACGAACATTTCTTCTCTAAAAGATATAAAAACATACGCTCATTTGATAGACATGAACACAGGAAAAGGCTTAAGGTATAGAAGCAGCATAGCTACCACCACATGTTACACAAAACTATAAATTTTGAATGGAGTAAAATCAAGTAAATGTAAAGTTATGAAAAAGAAAATAAACAAAGATAGAAAAAAAGTTTAATAAAAAACAAGCATCCGGAATATTCATAAAATGGTATGTGTGGCAAAGATGGTTCAATTTTTAATTTGGAGAAATAAGTTTGATTGGCCTTCACATGCATAAATCAGCAGTTTCTGGGTTTAATTAATTAATTCTTTTACCCATAACTTTAAAGAAGGACATTCTCAATTTTATATTGCTTTTTATATTATATTTATTTTTTATATATATTTTATTATATATATTTATATATATTTATTTTATTATATATATTTATATATATTTATTTTATATTATATTTATATTAATTTTGAATGGAGTAAAATCAAGTAAATGTAAAGTTATGAAAAAGAAAATAATTTAATTTATTTATTAATTTAATATTTTAAAGAAGGACATTCTAAATTTTATATTGCTTTTTATGTGTTGCCTGTAGTGGGCAAAAGAATGCTTAACGTAGGTCAAATATCACAGTTTGTAACTGCTTTGGTAATGAATCTGTTATCTGTGCATCTGAAAATTCTAGCGTTTTTATTGTTCCATATATGAATGCTCCCTTTTTTCAATATCCCAACGTCTTAATCAATGAGTTTTCAATATTTTTTTAAAATTTAGTTTTGAAAATCCTGTCTGGAATTTTCAAATGAATATTTATATTAAACAGAATACTGAAATTTTTTGCAAGTTTTTTCTAGAACCTCATTACTTATCACTCCAATATGGACTTTAACCCAATGAAGGAGGATAAAGCAAAAATCTAGATAGTTTTCCAAAAATTTATCTAATCTAGAAAAATCTAGAAGGTTTTTTTAAGAAATTTATCTAATCTAGAGAAATCTAGAAGGGTTTTTTTTAGAAATTTATCTAATTTAGAAAAATCTTGATACTTTTATAGAAATTTATCTAATCTCGGTAAATCTAGGAATTTTTATAGAAATTCATCTTATCAAGAAAAATCTAAAAAGTTTTCTAGAAAGATATCTAATCTAGAAAAATCTAGAACATTTTCTAGAAATTTATCCAGAGAGTCGTGAGTTAATTTTTTGGTTTGAATTTTTGCAGAACTTTCAAAGCACACAGGCTGTCGATAACTTAATTGCAATGTTTATTTTTTCTATTTTCTACTTTCCATTTTATTGTTTGTTTTAATACAATAAGTTATGCCTGAAAATCCGTACAGTGATTGGCCAGATGAAAAATATGCTTTTCCAATTTATTTGACTCAAATACACAGAAAGTTACACCATCCTGATTACTTATATTGGAGACATCCGTAATAGTAACATCATATACGATAAACCCATAAACACCATTTATTTTATTATTGTTTATCTTTTATTTGCTGTTTATAATTTTGGTGTTTACGTATTAATTGCATACCATTTACAAACAATAATTGCAAAAAAACTTTTTTCCTCTCTTTCGATCTTTGGCGATTCAGTAATTGGCATGCGTGTAATACATAAATACCAAGTGTTTAAAGCAAACATTTTTTTAACATATTAATCTGGTTTTTACACCTTTAAGGATAATTAATCTAAGATTTTACTGCCCTTTTTACTTTCTCGTATACGTAACATAGAGAAAGTATAGTAATCGTCAAAAAATTAGAACTCGAGATTTTGACAAATATACATGTTTTAGACCTCCCTAAGTTCGAAAAACACCTTTTTGGAAAATGTCCTTCTGTCTTTTTGTCACAGAAATAGCTCAAAAACGCTTTGAAATTTGGTATACGGTCTTTACACCAAATTTTCAGATTCCTATCAAATTTTGAGTAAAATATGCTCAGAGGAAGTCTGTCCGTCTGACTCTTCGAATATAAGTTAACACTATAGCTACAAAACGAATAGAGCTATATCAATAAAACTCGGTACACAGATTAATGTCTTTAGTTTAGACAACTATCGAAATTGTAGTCAAAACCAATAACTTGTTGACTGTCTGTCGGTGAGTACATTCAGAAACATACAAACGTGATGCAAAAACGCAATATCAAATTTGGCATCGAATTTTGAGACTACAAGTGCCGTTTTGTGCTAAATTATTGTTTCAATAAATTGGGAAAAACACGTTTAAAAGAGAAATTCGCTTTTCGGATAATATTAACACATACCAGGTATTAATCCCTAAATAACTCGCCAGGGATGATATAGACTCAGTAAAATTGCTAAATTCACATCGAATGTTAATATTTCGTAATTATTGTGCGTCAATGCCATGTAAGGCGTTCTCTGGCATGACGGTTTATTAGAGATCATACGAGAAATTTTTGGAGAGGTAACTTCCCCTGGTTTTCAAAAAAGCCAAAAGCTCTTTCACATTCTTTATATGAATTATTTGCAGAAAATTTTTCTGCAATTATATTGCTAGAGAAGATTTTAAATAGACATTTAATATAAGAATTAATCAGAACATCACCAGACATGGGCTCTTTGTGCTTTTATTATGGATTCTTCAATAAAGGAGATAAAACGTGTTGCTTGAACTAAGGAAAATAGTGTTTACTTCAAGAAATTTTGTATTGATATTTTGTAATTGTCTTTATCGTGATATTTTCTTTTTTTTATTTCATAATTTTTACTAAAGGGCTGGACTTTTTACTAAAGGGGTGGACTAAGACGTATTCTTGGCCCTAGATGGCGTTACTGAAACAAGAGAAGCTAAAACTTGGCTTAAAATCGCTGACTTCGTCAGCAGGTTTGTCTATGACAAGTGTCATAAGCAACAACAACAGGACATAGAAACATCAAATGTTGGCATTTTGATGCCGAAAATCTACAATTTTAACTTCTGCCTTAAATTTCTCCTCCCTCAAATTTTTTCTAAGAACTGTCTACTATTGCATATAATTGAAGATTTGAAAACGAGCTATAATTAATTAATTGAAGAAAAACTTAATGTCAAAAATAAACAGTAAGATTTAATGAAAACAGCATCTAAGAGCAAACATTGTTGACAAATATGTATAAAACCTCATAAAGCTATCTATTTTATAACAATATCCACAGGATCTATAAAGCAGAAAGCATTCAACAACGTTATTAAATTAATAAACATATTTTGTTACACTTTCGTCTCCTTGTTAACGGCTTCTTCAGCAACAACACCCTGCTTTGTACCGAAACCTCCTGCAGCTTGGTTGTGTTACGCACACGTGCACACACCCTGTAGCTGGGGTAGCACACGTATTTAATAAAAGGACCGCATGTCATTTCGCCTATCGGTTGTCAGACTTTACCGGAACTTATGACGGATCGCTTCATTTTGTTGCGAATGCAGACGGGAGAAGAGGGGGAGGCTGGTTTTACCCGCAAACCCCGATCACCGAACGTCACAACAGGGGTGTCAATCCGATATGCTGGGATAGAGCAAGAATAACGTTTTTATAATGAGCACGTTGGTTGGTATTGAGGTTATCTTACATAAGGCTGACAGGACGTGAAATACCAACTCGGATTCCTGTCTTGTTCAACTAATGCTTATATGATGGAAGTTCCCATGTATGGTTAGTTCTAGGATAGCTGTGACCAAACTGCAACTTGTCATGTATGGTTTCTTGGGTACATACAAGCGGCTCCAAAGAAAATTAAAAGGAAAAGTAACACTTTTAATTTCAATTACACCTTTAACCTACTTCAATAGTACTATTGGCCATCTTCCTCCAAGTTATAAGGACGAGCTCAAATTTGAGAAATTCAGTTAAGTTGTGGATCATTCATTTTTTAACATATACATAAGCTATTGCCATTTTCCTAATAAATTAAGTCGCCACAATTTTAATAATGCAGCTTTTATTGCTTCAATTAAAACATTGATTTTTAGTTAGTCATGGAGTGGTCAGACGAACTTTGATGAAATCGAATAAAATTATATTCGAATTGATTCATAAAATGTGCTTCATAGAGCAGGAGACAATTCGGAGAAAAGTAGCCAGTGTGTGTGTGTGTGTGTGTGTGTGTGTGTCAAATACAGTTTGGGTCAAAGATTAGATATCGAAGGCACAACAAGTCACCTACACATTTAAATATTAATCTGTGCATGCAATATAATATCAATGAATTAGAATTTATATGTTTCCATATATTTTGAAATAACTGATTATTGTATTCATTTATTTTTGACAACTGGACTTCTAATCTTGGATTAGAAAAATTTTGGATGTAATTTTTAAAAGATATTATCTGCATAAGAACGATTTCCTTTGTTTTACATTTCTTGCAAAGCTAAATGATGGAGGCAGGTACCTATCATTCTATTTCAACAAGTGATAACGAATGTGATAGACGAGATGGTGATGCATGAACACAAAGTAACTATTTAAATGGTAGATACCACTCCCAAAACTCTAGTTTTCTTCGTCCTTGCTTAATTTCTAGATAAAGATATCCATAGTCTTGTGATGTATGTATATTATTTCAAATATAATGATTCCCAAAATATTATCTCTAAAACCTATTGAACTACCCGTCCACAAAAAAAAAATCATCCACTTAATCAATCCTATGGTTTTTCCAAGTTCTATACAATCCACAAACTTCCAATAGCATTATTAAATTAATTAACCTATTCTGCTATGTTTATGTATTAAATCATCCTAAATTTATTCTGAACCATTATATTTGTGTTTTTATTGAGAATTTCAGAGAATGTGCTAATAATTAAAAGTCAGTAAGATCATACTTTATATAGTATTACAAAAAAAAAGTAAGATACATCAAAATAAAATTCTTGTAATATTTATAAAAAAAATGTGTACAAAAAGTGGAAACTACTGTAAAAGAAAAATAGTGCTCATTAAATTCATATATAAATAAAATATTTGTAATATGATAAAACAAATCTTGGGCAAATCTGGCAATTGAGCCATAAGATCTCATCAGATCTCGTGATGTATTTTATCAAAATTGGAAGCAAAAATAAGAAGTAAAACTCAAAAAACAAATCTTGAACCATAATCAAAAATTCTTCTGATACATTATTGTCTACAAGAGAAATCGCAATATAAACTGAATGTGCTTATATAGAACAGTCCAATGGATCTTTAATTCTTCTACGAATAATGATTGTTTTCCTTCAGGATATGATTTGGCTCTTGCCCAACGATATCCCGATACAGCACGACATGAAAAAACACTTTATACAGATCGAATGACATCAGCTCTTCAGAAGGGCATCTTTCATCCATCTTTCAGACGTTATGATGGCCAACTCTCATCATTCGGGGTTATTACCAACCAACCCCCACCCCACCAATCTAATCCGAGGTACAGATTTAGCGGTCATCCCTCAAACCCCTTAAATCATCGCAGCCATTAAGTTGGTCTCTCTCTTATAAAAGACCTCCCATCGCCATTTGCCTTTCGTTACGGAGTTGTTTGAAGATCCCCCCCCCCCTTTGTGTGACGTGGCCACACATAACTCAGTGGCCGCTTAAGTACACACACG
Source organism: Argiope aurantia (assembly GCA_026543865.1). NCBI lineage: Eukaryota > Metazoa > Arthropoda > Arachnida > Araneae > Araneidae > Argiope > Argiope aurantia. The sequence goes on from JAPMOR010101352.1 coordinate 14,608, forward strand.
CCCCCTTGTACAATCTTCTGCTAAAGTCACAAAATCCCGTCGCCCATTGTCTATTTTTTGTTTTGTTCCGGTGGTTCCTCAGGAAGTCATATTTCATACGAAAAGGGTGGACTGCAGAAAATATCGCGAGCGTCCCTTTCTCATTCATTACTTCCGGGTCAAGGGGTAGAGACTGGAAGTGAAGTGATGAGTGTCTCTCCTCATCCATATGCAAGAGACTGGTCCGTCAATAGTTGACCGCTGGGACAAGAGCACAAGGGGATTGGGTTTCTACCCGCTCTCTCTCGCTCTCTCTCTCTCTCTCTCTCTCCATAGCTGGAACCCTTTTTGGCAGGGAAGATAAGGCCCTTGTGGTGGTGACAGACGAAGAGTTGATGGGGATCAACTGTGTCTACAGATTCAGCCCTGAATGGGAAATACGTCTTTTGTGTTTTGACATGTGATGAGGCTACCGTTAAAAGATATAAAAATCCTTTATTTCATGAAATAACCGATAGAAGTAATTAAAAATGAAAATTTATGTTACTTTTTTGTAAATGAAGATTACAAAAAGTAATCGTGGAAATTAATCGTTTGACGACATTCCTCTTTTCAGACCACCTTGAATCCAAAAAGAACATTTTTGGATTTATAGCTGTCCGTATATATTGTAACAACAAGAGCTTTGATCTGTATGGATGAAATTTAGTTGTTGTTGTTGTTTCTGATGGTACTTGCCATGGACAAGCCCTCTGATTTCCAATGAAGCGATTTTAAGCCGGGAGAGAGCGTCTCTTGTTTTTAGTAGCGCCAACTAGAGTCAAGAGTACGATAGAAATTTAGTATGAGGTCTTAACATCGTGTCTAAAGATTTCTTTCAAATTTTAAGTGAGATCTATTTGCAGAAAATTTGTCTGTGTGTCTACCTGTGAACCTGTGAATACGATAATAACAAAACGTTTACATAAATAAAATTTGGAACAGAGTTTTAACCTCTAAAGTACAAATCCGTATCAAATTTTGAACCAAATACATTGTTCTATTATTCGCCTGTACATTCGTATGCCTGTAAAGTCTATAAATAAAAAGAACACACACGCAACGATTTTCATAGATCAAATTAGGTCTGCGATCTCATTACTAAAATTTTAGTCATGTGCAAGATTTTCGATTCAGTCGGTTGAAAAATAAGACGATCGAAATACATATTCGGTTTTCTTCATTATGCTATGAGGCACAACATATTTATATAAGGGACATTATACATTTTTTATGCGGGTTGGGTGGGAGGAAAAATAACATCTTTATTGTGGAATATGCGCTAAAACTTCAAGAAAACCAGTCTTGCTATTATCTTTTAATTGAACTATCTCTCGTTCTCTCTCTCTCTTTCTCTGTTCTATAAGTAGGTTTTTGTAATCTAATAATATAACTTTAAAAAATGAGCAGACCCCTTTACGACCGAAACTGACCTCTTTGAGTATCGGTCGCCAAATATGGGTCCGATATTCAAAGGGATGAAAGAGATTTGAATCATTTTTGATGATCTATTTATCTAAATATTCATATTTATATAATGCAAAATAAAATCTTTTAAACTAATTTATATTTTATATTAAATTTTAATTTTTTCTGACCAGATGATTCCATTTAGCATTGCTGGAATAATGTGCTTTTATTAATTAATAAAAAAGGTCATCTGCATTGCAAATACGTATTCATTAATAGCAGCATAATTTGGAAAAAAATGAACAATTTTAAGGAAATAGTTAATTTAAAACATTTCATAATTCTAAATTGTTGTTTTTTTCCTAACAGTTTGGAGCTGAAGAGGGTTTGAAAAATGTCCTTTACGATTTATAATCTTTTGATATTTACTCAATTAAAAACATGTGTTAAATATCCGTTTTATATAAATTATATTTCTGATTTTTTAAACCCAATGAAAAAAAAGAGATTTAATTATTGAATTTACTTATCAAAAACATCAGTGCAAATGAAATGTAGAATTTGATTTATATTTAAATATTTTCTTAAATAAAGATTAATAATTTTAAAATATCTGAAAAAATTATAAAAGATAGAAAAAAACAAAATTATGAGCTTTAGAGAGAGAGAGAGCGTGTGTGTGTTTCTTTTTAATTGTTATATTTTTTTCTAGATACTACTTATTATCGCCAAGTATATATCAGATTTATAGCACGCGAAAATTTAGAAATAGTTAAGGACATCATCACTAGTTAATGCCATCACAAGCAATGACATAGTAGGAGTAGACAAGATGCTTCCAGTACCAGTTCTGGGGGTACCATGAGGAAACATATTCTTGCATTTATATCAATTTTTAAAGCAAATTCTTCTGAAAATAATGTCATACCCCCTGACGCCATTTACTTTTGATAAATTCCTGAAGATGAGGAAGGAAAGGATGTTAAAAATCGCTACGCTACTGATCATAAGCGTTTGTTCCTTTGCATCTTAGAAATATTTTTACTACATTAAACAACTTCCATTTTAAATAAAGAATTTCGTTATATAGACTATAGTTTAAAGGTATTTTTTTAAAATCCAAAGCATGATAATATTCAAAATTACTGAACTGTGCGTAATATTTTGCGTGTGCCGCCAACTTTATTGTTATTGATTTAGTTAAAGTTTAAACATTCTAAAAAGCATTTTTAAATAAGATTTTAAGTATTCTTTGAGTTCCTTTTATCTAAAATATATCGTAGGAATAATTTTGCATCTATGAATTTACAATTTCAAGATTAAGATTATTTAAGATTATTAAGTGTTTTCAAAGGCTTATTCTAAATAAAAAAAATTATTATTTATTGTTATTATATGTATATATTGTTTACCTAAATTATTTCATCGAAGTAATTTAGGCAAAGTGCGATTATCACCATAAGCTATAAATAAATTTGAATAGAAAATCAATGTGCTTACATTGTTAATTTGCCAACTAATTTTTTCAGTTGTAAAAAAAATTTGCATTTGTATCCAAACATTTTTTTATCAAAGAGAGAAAAAAAAAATTAATCTTAAAATATATCATGAATGATTAATTAGCTAAACTTTTAATTATTCTTTCCTGTTTAAAAAAAAGAACTGTTTGGAAGCAAATTTTTAAACTCGGTCATTTTTCTTTCGAAAAGAAAGTCTACAAAAAAACCCTTTACCGGCTCTTTTTTCTGTTGCTGTTGTTGGAGTTTTTTTATTCGTTAAAAAATGTAACGCATTAAAGAAATCAAATTTAAGGAGATTAATTTTTTTTACTGAAATTTTTCTTCCTTAAAGAAGTCTATAAAAAACATAACGTGCAAACAAACAAAAAAATATAAATCCGTGTCTAATAATTAGAATAAAAGTGTTGGCCTTTTTCAAAGTCAAATTCTTTATTAGTGAGTGGAAAGAAGAAAGAAAAAAAAGGCAAAAGAATTCTTCGAACGACTTTTGTTTTCTTTCTGAAAAATGTCTCCTTTCTTTATTTTTGTTCTAGAAAGAAATTCTATGACGTCACCGTAAAAATCAAAATATATTAAATATCCCTTAAAGCAAGGAACTGATATCCTTTTCTTTACACAGAGATTTTTTTTTTTTCATCTTTTTCAACTTCTTCGAAACGGCAAATTAAGGAAGAGTTATTTTGAGCCTTGCACATAGTTCGAATTCCGCCTCAAAACTTTAGGGAACCACAAAACAAAATAATATAACCAAAAATAATAATAAAAAAACGCAGGAGGGTAAAGTCCCTTACTTATTCCTTACCAACTATAGAAATTTCCAGAAAAATAATGTGGCACAAAAAAAAAAAAGCAGAAGAGAAGGACAGAAAGAGAGCGAAAGATGAGCGGCGAGCTGGAGGGGAGCAAATGCCTTCATTTATATTCTGCAATGCGCTTCTTCTCGGCAAGCAAAATAATAATAAAGAAAGGAACAAAAAAAAGAATAAAAAGAATTTAGGAGAGAGAAAGATCGTGAAAGAAGAAATAATGGTAAACAAAAATAATAAAGAAAACAAAAGAGAGGGAATTAATTTCATATTAGGGGAACGTCATTTGAAATTCGAATTATGGCTTTGCCAGCATGATAGCCCGCCAAAATTTAATTTCGATTGTTCCATAGTTTATAGCCTCGTTCCACTGCTCTTTTAATATTTCGGACAAAAAGAAAGAATATCGTTTGCGCAGAAACTGGGTTAAGTTATGAGTGTTGTTGCTAAAACTTCTGTAGTGAATTCTTCTGCCATCTTCACTTTATTAGCCAGAATTTCTTCTCTTGCTTTTAAATTGCTGAATAAATCATAAATTTATATTTAATAAGCGAATAAAAAATGATTATACACCTCCAAATTTAGTCGTAATTACAGATGAAACTTCCATGTTCGATAGTACTTGTTTCTGTCATTTAATTCGATCTACAGAAAAAAAAATTATCTTAAATTATATTGATAGTTTTTAATTTGTAAATTATATATTATAGGATACCAGTTTTAGCAAATTAGTGACATTATTGCTAAAATAACTCATTAATAAATTTTTTTACTTAATGAATTTTTTTTACTAAATAAAATTATCTTCCCTTAAAAATATAAAGTGTTATTGAAATAAAAAAAAATAATATATAATATTTTGTTTAAATAAACAATAAAATAATATAAAAGTTCGTTTGGAAACGTGTTTTATTGTTTTCATATACTTTAGTTTGTTGCGATGTTCTCAGTAAATATACTTGAATTCTAAAAATGTGTTTTATTGTTTTCATATACTTCTGTTTGTTACGATGTTCTCAGTAAATATACTTGAATTTTTTAAGAATATGGGGCATAAATTTCTTGATTAAAATCTATGGAAATTTTTCCTGAAAAAAAAAAAGAAGGAATATAAATTCTACTAAAGAGAGCAGAAACTCTAAAACAATTTTATTAGATAATTTGGCAAATACTACTGAATTATTAAGATAGATAAGATAAGATCTTCAAGAAAAATAATGGTGCAAAATTTTTTGACATGGATTTTGCATCTAGATTTTAATCGAGCGGAAGTGGTCTCCTCGAAAATTTCTCGCAGACACACCAATAACTTTCTCATTCACCTCTTAATGTATAAAATTGTGAACATTGGATATAGAATTTAGGCCAGTGGAGTTGTCTCCCCGAAACTTTCCCGCATACACTTCAATAATTTTCTCATTCCTCTCTTTCCGAAAAAAATCGTGAATCTTTACCTTGCGTGGCATTGGTGAACGATATTTATGAAATATAGTTGTTTGCTACGAATCTAGACTTTTTAATGAATCTGTTGTGAGAATGTGTAATTTGTACGAATTTTTGTCGGCCAATTGCCACCACCATTTGACAAGAAGCAACAGTAGAAGAAACAAGATAACTTACCGAATTTCATTGATTTAAATGTTTGAGTTTATGAGTTATGACGTTTATACGCATGCGAAAGACCCAGAATTATTAAGAAAAACAACTGTTTCGTTTAAGTGCAATATTCCCTTTATCTGGTTATTTTAATTTAATCACTCTATATTTTAATATAAGCGAAATTATCGATTCATTATGAGCGAATTAAAATTTTATATTGTTAAATAACATTATTTTGAGAGTCCCAGAGGCACAAAGAACATTTACTCATTTAAAAAGGTTATATGTAAACGCATATTCAAAGCAAGTATACTCAAATAGTAGGACACAAAGGAACAAATTTGATTCCCATGGAATTTTAAAACAATACCTGTAAAAGTTGCTTAGCCGCGTACATACCCAGGTAGTAAGAAAGAAATAAGAAGGGAATTTTCTTCAGATCACGGGTAGGGAAAAAATTTGCTACTACTCGCAAAGAAGTAGGATTTCTCGCAGTTGAAGAGTTTTCTCTCAAACATGATAGCGTATGAATCTCCCTAACAAAACTTGATAAGCATTTTTTTTATAGTGGAAAAAAAAGTTTGTAGTATCCGTAGACTTGGAAACGAAATTTAGATTGCATGTTTCAGTTACACTTCAAAATGAAATTTGGTCGAAAAATTATTGTAAAGATGTACTGGTCATTTGCTCTATAGTTTTTACCATTGAGAACATAAAAGATTGCATATTATTTATCATCATTACTTGCTAACAATGAGGACTGAAAACTAATTGCATTTGTTGTAATCGTAATGCTACAATACTGTTAATCGAATATTACTAAAAATAATCGATAATTATTAGAAATAACTGATCATTGTGATGAATCGATTAATCAGTTTCAGTTATTATCAATATTGCCCAATTAATCACGCTGACTATAATAGTAGCACTGAATATATTGCAAAGAGTATGTTATGAATTTAGATACTGATTAAACGTCGTGCAAATTTCTTGTAGAAATTGAATTGGAAGTTTGAAAATTTATAGAGTGTGTGTGGAAGTTGAAATAACTTATAAATCAAGATATGTTTTTTAAATTCTTTAGCTGATAAACAGTTTTGTTTTTCAAAATTATGGTATCATTTTGCAATTGGTCTCATATGCATTTAATGTCGATTGAGAGAAGGCAAACAACTAAAATTAAGAAAAGTTTTCAAACACGAGTATATTCACCTAGATATCTCCTGTCTATCCAATTGTTGAATAACCATATCGGTTAAATGCAGAAGAATATTAAGCAACATTTTGTGTAAGATAGAGTGCCACATCATTTTTGAACTAGATTTATGACAGTGGATATTAGATTTATGTCACATATCCAACCTTAACCGGTGTAGCAATTACGAAATAATTACTCTCATTTTAATAGATATATCCTAAATAACTCTTAAATAAGAGTGGCAACATAATAGTGGGTATCGAATTCAAGTCTAGTGCAGAAGGAACGAATATAAGCCATTTTACCAAACCAGTGATATGTTTATAATCCCCCTTCATAGACAAAAAAATATTTATTCACTGCATCAAATTAAATTTCATTAGTCTGGCGTCTGCCAAAATCTTCTGTTTACTTAGAATATATTCTCCTTCCTTCGGTTATAGTACTTCAGTCAAAATGACCGCACACACTAAACAAAGGTTCCACCGCACTCCACCCCCAATTGTCTGTGATCAAAGAACCCAATCTTCGAAGATCTTCTCGCTAAACTTTTAACAGCTTGGAAAATTAACTTTTCTCGCACTCTCTCTCTAGTTTAGGAGGAAAGAGTGCGGCGCGTGCGGAAAATTTTTAATTATGTATTCAGTCAACGGCGGTTAAGTTTGTCAGATCTAAAGGCGACCTGTCGAAGATGTTAACACAAAGCAAATAATGTCAAAGCACTGACGATTCTTTTCCGATAATAGGGCCGCCGCACAAAGGAAACTTTTCTCGCGCCCAAACATCTCCAGAGAGTGTTGCCAGATTTATGACACGCTGTCAATAAAGTCTTTGTGGCTTCTTTTTGGGAAGTTGCTCTGAATGCACGGCCGCCATCTAACGCCCGTGGGTCGCAATAACCGCGATCAACCGGTGGTAATGTCTTTTTGGTTGGAAAGACAATGCGATAGGAGGCGGGTGGAGGGGCAGGGCGGGCTTTCTTAAGTTCATCTTTCAATGCCCCCCTTCAGGGAACAGATTAAAGTTAATTACAGCCCGATCTACATGTGTCAAGCGTTGCTGGCAAGCATCCCCTGAACTGACTTAATTACCCAGCACTTATGAATATTTCATGTTCTGGCTCTGAAAAAGGCTCTTTTCTGTAGCAATTGCGGGGGAAAAGCGGTGAATTAATTAGTTAGGGAGTTTGGGAGATGTGCAGCGGTAGGAAATCACCTTACAGGTGTCTGGTGCCTTCACCTTTCGAACGGTATTGGGGAAGAGCGAGGAGGATTTTTGCATGCGTTAAAAATTTCGCCACTTTTATTGCGTTTTCTCTTTCGCTCCTACAAACTTCTGCGTCAAAGGGTTTGATTGAATTTTTATGCCTGAAGAATATTTCTTGAACAATTCCGGGCCCATTGATGAGGAAAGGGAGTGCCAGATAAGCCTCCCACCCTTCTTTTATCTGCTTTATCAAATTAGAGGAGGCAAAAGGGCTGTTACACGCCTGATAAAGCAGAGATGCTTTTGAAATAACTGTATTGTTATAATACTAAAGAGTTATATAATATATAATAATTCAAAACAATTCATTTGATACTTGTGAAATTCTGAAATACCATTTTTCTAGTGCGTTTATAAAAAAAAAAGTAAAAGCAAGAAAGAAAGCAAAATAGAGCAATAAAAACAATCTAAAAATTGAAAAAAATTAAATGAGGAATAAATCATTAAATCATCATTTTCACATTCTTGTATCGTTGCTTAGAGAAAATATGTGTATTCATTGTCAAAAAAATTTCGAACTCGATATTTTGACGAATCTCCACGTTTCAAACTTCCCTGTGTACAAAAAAACCAAATTTTTGAAAAACGCCCGTTCGTGTGTGTATCTGTCTGTCTTTGACAAAAATAACTCATAAAAAATTTAAGCTAGACGGTTGAAATTTGGTATGCGGTCTTAACATTGAATTCGCAGAATTGCATCAAATTCTGTGTGAAATGTGTCCTGAGAAGTTCGTCTGTCCGACTGTTCGAATGTAAGTTAGCACGATAACTGCAAGACGAAGAGAGAGAGAGAGAGAGATAAGATGCCTTACCCGGATTGAACATTTATATTGTAGAAACCTGTGAAATTCTGAGCCAAATCCAATTATGAGTTGATTGTCTGTCGGTCTGAATTTCAGAAATAAGCAAAAGCGATAATTCAAAAATGCAATGACTTAATAATATCAAATTTCGCATGAGAATGTGTAACTACAAGTGCAGTTTTGTATCAAATTTTTGTTTCAATCTGTTGAGAAAAACATGCCTAAAGCAGAAATTCGAGTTTTGAATACTATTAACGCCTGCCAGGGCTTAATCGCCAAATAACTCGACAAGAATGACTCGATAGATTCAGTAAAAATATTAAATTCATGCGAAAAGTTAACATTTCATATCTACTTTACATGAGTGCCATGTAAAGGCATTCTCTGGCATCATCAGTTTATTAGAGAGCATGCGAGAAAGTTTTGAAGAGACCATATTCGCTGATTTATTGACCTATAAGAATATAGCATTTTTGCAATTATTTACTGCTCATAATGGAGTCAAATCATGCTCACACATAATATCCATCAGATGTGCCGTGGTGTTCACTTTTGAAAACCATTCCGTATTTAACAGGAAGTAAATACATTTAATTGTTATATGGTGTACGCAGTAAAGCTTGACATGACTTCGTTACCATCATCTCTTAACCAATAATTCCATTAATTTATTAGACTGTATTGTTGTTTGTTTGCGTTTATTGGCGTAAGAGCCACATTTAGCCATACTGGGGCAAGCAAATGGTAAAATCTTAGAGTTCAATTATAAAATAAGCTTATTAAAATGCAAAAACAAAGGATCAAGATAAAATGCAAAAAATATGACGATACAAATAATAGATGAATAATGGAGAAAAATTTCATTTTCATTAATTAAAACTATGATTCAAAGAAAAGACGGAAGCAAAGATGCAATGCAAAAGAGTTTAACAAAAACAGAAAAAAAAATAACTTAAAGAGAAATTAAAATGCTAAATGCACGTATAAAACTGTATAGCTTTTAAAAGTTTTAAGATACGTGAATGGTAATTTTTCATCGATCAGGTCCAGGTAAAATTACAGAAGATGAGGCGAAAAATTTAACGCGTTAATTATTAAAGGAAGGACATTCAATTAAAATATGTTGGACCTGTAAAGGAAGTTGACATGTGATATATACAAGAGAATTTTCACTAAAATGAGGGGTTTATATCCGAAGAGACAATTGATTAAGAATTCTAAAAGTAAACTATTCCGTAGCATAAAAATATTTGATTATAACAAACCTTATACTCCTTGTTGGTATCTTCATTAAAAACTGAATGCCTAAAAACCTCAGAGAACCCGATTTAGAATTTTACTTAAATTTTGCATTTTCCTCTCTGCTGAATTTAATGACTGGTTGCTCTTGTAAAAAACATGAAAAACCAGACTGTAGTGACAGTTTTTAACTTGTTAAGAAATTAAATTAAGGATGTGTTAGGACGGACATCGCCTTCTTGAGCAACGATCAGATGATTAGGAAAGAAACTTGAACATGTACTGTTTTCACAAACTTCCAAATTTCACTAGAAGGAAGACCCATAGCCTCAAATGATTCAATGTGCTGCCAGACCCCCTTAAAAAGCAAATCTTTTGTGAAATATGGTCTCGAATTTACATTCTACCGATTCAAAAGCTTAAATTCTGCTGACTTTTTGATTATTAATTTTTTTTAACGTAACTTATTTCCTTTTTATGATTGTGGAAGTTTGTAATCGTTTTTTTCACTCGTTTCCTGATAATTTCCTGATATATTGTGTTCTGTATATTTATGCATGATCAATGAAAATTATTACTTTATTATTTTCATAGCTTAATTGTCAGTTAATAGACCATTAAATTGATTCTTACTAATAATACTATTTGATAGACAATTTCAGAAACATTAGATTACAAAATAAAAAGATGAAAAATAAAATTAAAATATGCTATTTAATTCACCAATAAAAGCATGGTTTTAAAAACTATTTTTAATTAAATTTCGGATGCATTTTGCTTTTTATTAAATTTCAAACAAGTATATTTATATTCTTTGCTTGTTTGTTTTTTCTCTCGCCTCAATTATCAAAAAGTGCATCTTAATATTTTTTTTTTTAAAAATCAACTACCAAAATTTTTCTAGATTGCAAATGAATCCTTTTACTTTGACATTATGCTGTTCTTTATTAATCTGGTTTTGTTTTAATAGCGTTCTGGAATTATGATTCATAATTATAAGAAACAACAAACCATTTACTTGAATTTGATCTGACAAAATTCTATGATTATTCTCATATATTTTCACTTTTTAAAGCTTATTAAGTAGGGAAATCCACTGGAAGAATATTTTCTTTCAGCTGAAATCATGAATAAAATTTAATTATAAGTTTGAAGAGGATAGACACAGGTTATCAATTTTCACTGATAAAACAGAAATAATATTTATTTTTCCTAATACAAATCGTATTATAAGTTATTGCAATTACTTGACATTAATGTGGCTTTTGATGAAGCTAATCAGACATTAATTTTCTCAAATAATATTGAACTGAAATTAAATTCTTTTTTTAAAGAAATGCAAATGGTGCATTTGAAATTTTCATTATCCAAAGCTCCTATTAAACAGTAGGGGCTAGTTAACAGAATTTCAGGTACTAGAATTTGAAACCGCATTACCTGATGGCAGAATCTCGTCTTCGAATCAAAGGTTTGAGACCTTTTTCGACCAAAAATTCGCCGTTTTAACCGCCAGGTGCATGTTAAATCCCTCGGGGTCAAATATCCTCCTGCTAGCAAGATGTGGGACGTTAGAAAGGGAGTGAGGCTCAGATGCCATCTTCATCATTTGACCGTGATCTAATATGACCAGGGCCTCCCCCAAATAGCCATCTTGTATCCTTCAATACTGACGTTATTCTTCTTATTATGTGGTTTTAATTAAACTTACTCTATTTCACTGGGAATCCACTGTATCGTTGAGTAGAAACAAAATGGCTGAAACTGAAAAGACGTACGTGTATGAAACAGAAGTTTGCAGAAAGTGCCAAAGTGAAAGTGGCTCTACGCAGTGATCATGAATCCCCTACTGTTTAAATTTATAAAATTGACTAACTTCAAATAACTTTTTGAACCACTTGGTGTAACTTTCAAACAGAATACTTATCTAAAAAAAACAAAAAACATAAAAAATTAAACATTTGAAAGAAATGTTTCAAGTAAATTTGAAAGGATGCACTGGTTTGGTGATAATATTTCAGCTCCGACAATGGAGTGTTTCAGATTCGAAACCTGATCATTCAATAATCTTCTCTGCATGGGAACTTTTTGTATATTAAATCTTATTTGGAGAATCGAAAGCATTTCAGCTGGTTTTCAGAGGAATTTTGGAAAGGGGACGCAGATTAAGGATCAACCCCTGTTATTCCATCTAACCCTAGTTCGAAATGACATGGTCTGTCCTAAAATATTTTATTTGTTTCCAAATAGGGCACTAATATAACTAAATTGTTGTATGATTTTTTTCTATAAAGTTTAAAAATATTATAAGTTAAAATGCGTTTATTTATTCTTTTAATTTATAGATACTATATAAAATGGGAACCATATTCGTTGTTGCTGCGCGGAAATATGGTGAAATTGGATCTGGCTCAGGTGTCGTCCTCGTCATTTGGATATGGTTTAAGATTGTAAGGTACGTCCCAAAATAGTTCTAAAATTGTTTTGAAAAAGAATGCAAATATAACTAAGCTGAGTCAAACCAACCTATTATATATGATCCATCATTTAATAGAAGTTTTTCGTCTTTCTTTAATGTGTCATATATTAATGACTTAAAATATTACATGCCCAAATACAGTCATTATAAATATTGAAAAAATTATGGAATATAAATTTTGTTCTGAAAATGTGCCTGAAGTTTTTATTTATTTTAATATATTCAAAATAGTGTATTTTATAAGTATTATGATTCTATTTTTACAATATATCTCACAACTTTTTTTTCTTCTTCATTTCTTTCAATAGGAATGCTAAATTTCTACTCCAGCAGTCTGAGAAAACTGAGAAGCTAACAGAAAACAATTTTCACATTAACATGCAGTTTTAAATTGCTAAACTTTAAGAACTCTAAAGCAAAAGATTAAAGTATATTTATAATGAATGTGTCTAGAGTATTCATTCATGTTTACAGTACATTCGTAGTATAATAAAGCCCAAATAATTTTAAAACATTAAGCGAAAATTAAATTATTATGGATTAGCTACCTTTGGCGTCCAACTAATTCATCAAGAATACTGGTTTTGTTTATTTTCAATTAAATTTCTTATGCATAATTTAATATTTATCATTTCTACAACAATTATTTTTGACCATCTAATTGATAAATGTTAAAGTAGGGTTATTTTAGTAGCCTTACACTTTATATGTTTATTATGTACATGAACATTCTATTGGAGTTGAGTCTATTGAAATCATATTGCCATTAAAACCTTAAATGCCTGGCTAATCTATTTCAATTGCACGTTGTGGTTAGCAGTACTGCAATTTTATTCTTTAATTCCTCATTTTAATTGCGGAGATTATCAACAGAATTTTTCTTCCTTTGGTTTCATTTAGTATCAAAATATTTGATAAATGATTTGAAATTCATAACAATAACGAAATCAATTGCTAAAAATTATGTAAAAATGCATATTTTTTAAAATAATAAAAATTTTGAGAAAATATTATAATTATTAAATTAGTATTATTAAAATGGTGTAAAAATCTGCTTTGTGCAGATTATATATATGAGAGTTATTACAGGTAAAACATCAAAATTTCGCTTAATTTTAAGTAAATAAAATTAGTTTAATTAAAACGTATAAAAAAACTGAATGTCATATTGTGAATCATATATAAAAAAAACACCACTTTATAACTCTAATGCTGATTTTTATTAACAAAATTAGGTTTTTATGAGGCAAACAAACAAAATTAGTTTTTTTTAAAAACAAATTTAGGTGTTTTTAGTCACATGGTCAATGCTTAAGTCATCAAATGTCTGATTGCACATTATCTAACATTGTGCTACTGACGTAATACAACAAGCAACCAATCCCAAGTACTCGTTGAGTATCCAAAATAAACTGTCTGAGTGACATAAGATTTTTTTTTATGGTAGGAGTATGAATCAATTACAATACTCTGGGACAAAATGTTAAAAATAAGGAGTGAGTTAAAGTAATACAAGATGAAAGTAGCCTAATCTTATGCAATGGAAAACTTCAATTTTTGTTTGAAAAGAATCAAAGTTTTTGATTACTTATTGAGGATATTAAACATCCATTAATGATGCATTAAAAATTAACAACGCAATTATTTGTTTCTTTATTAATCACGGAAATATCGGAAAAAGTTATGAAAATTCGAACATTTTGAAACAAAAAAATAATTCAATAAACTTTTTATAAGTGAAAAAACTTTTAAACTTTTAAAAGTGAAATTAAATAATTAATTTCATTTGTTTATAAATTTAAAGTAAATTCCATTAATTTTAATATAAATTTGCATCAATGTATTTTATGCACAGATGAAGTATATTTGCAAAATGTATTATACAGTTTGAAACAAAATTCATAATATAATATTTCACAAGACATATTTGGATTTTTTTTTAAATTCCATGGATTTTTGTTATTATTTTTATATCATTAAAATACAACGTCAAATGGAGAAAGTTGAACATTTTTATGTCATTTGCCTTTTAAGTTTAATCGACGTGTTAAGACTGTCGAAAAAGCCCCTCGCTTCTTTAATCTTTACTGCTTCCTCGCTTCTTTATCTTTAATTTTGGCCTTTAAAAAAACACGATGTAAACTTACGTGGTATAGGCATCATATGACGGCGACATAACTTGAATTCACAATATGGACGTTTCGAATTAGATATAATATCCCCAAATGATTTTTTATAGAAACTTAATAATGATGATTATGTTTTCTGATGACAATTGCTTGTTATACACTCCTTCTGTTCAATTTAGTTGTCCAATTTGCCACTTTTTTTGTCCGTGATTATAAGATCGATTTACAAAGCATCAAGGAATCCATTATTTATTTATTTTAAAAAGTTTAAATTGATAAAAAAAATATTAAACTCGTTGGTTTTACATTACGATTAAACCTGGTAGCTAAATATATCAGTGGCACATTTTATTTCCTACATCAAATCCTATTCGCTAAATATCACTAGAGAGAGTGGAGAATACATCTTTCGAAAATGTTTATTGCCGTATGGGGACAAATGATAAATATTGCCTCCGTCAAATTCCAACGTTTTACAATTTTTATCAGTCTATCATTCACTATTGCTGGTGACTCAAGAAAGAAAGAAAGAAACCTGTATTGATAATAAAAAAAATATTAACAGGAGAACAAACACTAAAGCACTAATGTTACCAAATTTTAACAAAATTTATTCGAGGAAAACGAGAAAACAAAATCGAACAGAATGGCTTAATTTACCAATTTCAACTAGGATAGACAATAATTGTATAAATATTGTGGTCAATGGGATTAATCTGTTTTCATTATCAATAATAACCGGTCATTGTGATAGTCACTTTCATCTATTATTATTAATAATTAATTTTATCATTAATAACATACATAATAATAACATACAATTATAACATATAATCATAACATTAATAACATACATAATTATAACATTAAAAAAATACTTAATATCTAGACCAAAAATTTCTAAATTTGACTTTGTCCTTTCATTAATTTGGGAGAAAATAGCAGATTGCACGACTAAAGTTAAATAGAGAGAGTACAAAATTCTTGATTTCATATTTTTATTAACCTTCTACCCTTTTTCATGCCAAGCTTTCTCTTTTGTCACACCGACCAGCCTTAAGCCTTCATTCGAGAGAAAAGGAGTAAAAACAATAATCCAATCAACTTTGGCATCTCTGTCTATGGAATTGGATCACGTTCTAGTTTTACCTTTCGCCATTTTTTTTTCCTTGCCTCCTTCTTTCTGTTGCCAGCCGTCCTACACAAACTTCTTTCCATCCAACAAAGCTGTAATGAAGAGGCTCTGCAAAGCCCCGGTCTTAATCACAAGCGAGTAAACTTGTCCGAATCGCAATTCATTCGTAACAGCTAATGCCGGGATTCATATGCAAATTTCTTACATCTTCTTCAAAAATCATATTTTGTCGAAGAAACCGTGGCTGCCTTCGATGGAACGCTACTGTATTCAATTACAAGCGGAGAAGAAGACCAAGGTTTCATCTCCTTCTTTTTAAAACTCTTCGCTCGCACCTACTTCCCAAAGCGCTCTCGACCATTTCTTTTCAAATAATAAACTGACAAAAGCTTTTCGTAATAAAGATCTTTTTAATAAAGCTTTTCTCCAAAGGCAGCGTGTGTTTAAGCAACGTAGTTGCCCCAGATAACGGCTGAAGCCCTCTACTCTTTTGCCTTTCGTTCGTTCGCTCTCTTTTGGCTGTTTTGTTGCTTTTTTCGCTTCTGCCACTGCCGCCACACCAAAACAGGAAAGTTTTCGACGGGAGTGTTTCCACTGCCAAGTTTTTATTTCCACCCTCTCCTTTTCATCCTTCTTCGTCTTCTTCTTCTTTCGTTTATTTATTCCTTCGAAATATAGGAAGAAGAAGAAGACGAGGACTTTCCGGGGGGTGGAAATGCCTTATCTCCTGTTCTTAATTCGCCTGCAATATGCGAGAGAAAAGGAAGTAAAGGGGTGGTCGAAGGCGGGGGTGGTCTTCCATAAAAAGAGTGTGTGTGTGTGTGCCAGCCCTAGCTAATGGGAACCTTGCAGCAGAAAAGCCTTCGACGCTACTGATGGCCCCAGTTGCGTCTGCAATGACATCCCAAAAAGGAACTAGAGTGGGGGGGGGAGGGATATTCAAAAGACGGGAAAGGTTCGAAGAAAGAAATAAAGTATAAAAAGGCAAAGGGGGGAGGCGTAGGAGGCAAAATAAGAAGAAAGTTGGCCCCGAAATTTGCATAGGATCGTCATTTTGGGCAGCCATCTTGTCCCGGACCCATCAACGTGGGAACTGGAAGATGATTTGCATGAGAAAGGGAAGGAAGTAAAAAGGGATGGGGGGCATAGGGGGGCAGATAGTAAAAAAATGAAATAAAGCAGCAGTAGAAGTAAAGGGAGCATTTCCTACCCCTCCGCTTTTCCTTTACTCCAACAGCATGCCGGGTGGTGTACGTGTATACTTTATCTCCCTGTGTGTAAGCCAGGCGCATGATGGTGGCATTCTATTGCTGAGCGAAATGCCAAATCACTTACAGGTGCTACATTTCTTGGCGCCTCGGCTCCTTTTTTTTTTTTTTTTTTTTTTTTTACTGTTTTTTACTGACAAAGGTTCCTTTTCCTTTTTAGGAACACTTCAAGTCGGTGATTTATCACCTCGGAAACTTTGGCAATTAAAAAAATAAAAAACGGTTCTGGAGAGAAAAGATGGCATCAAAAACAATTTGGGACAGCATCAATCTCCAGCTTTATATTCCGCTGTCTGGCTTCGTTGCAGATACTTGGCGAAACTTTTTGGCTCGGAAATGGTAGCCATACTTTTTCGCAGAAAGATTCTTCTGTAGACTATTTATGGATGCATTAATAAATAATAAGACTTCGGTACCTCCAGACGACCATAAGTACTTCTGAGACTCTGACAGGATATTTATTAAGTAAATGTTTGAAAAGCAAATTTATACCTCAAATCCTTGTTGCAGATCCATTGAAAATCCTTGGTTTATCGAAACTCATTCTTCCATAGGTTGGTTCCTGTTCCTTTAAATATTTGTTATAAGCAACTTATTTCTGAATGACTCAACAGGGAGCTCTTATCACATCCTTTTCATTTATTCCCATCTTATATTTCTGACTTCGCATGGTTAGAGCCGAAAAAAGAAGAGATTTATAAATACAAAGAGATCATAAATCTACATGATGAATTTTTCGTTTCTTTCTAAAATTGGTGTTTTAATTTTTTTAGCTATTATTGAGAAGAAAGAAGAAAAAAACAGGAAAAATTAACTATGGATTAGAAAATAAAAATATATAATTAGTTGGACAATGAGTTTAGCTTTATACTAACACACATAAAAATGTTTATTTCTATACAAATAAGGAATAAAGATGAATTCAATACTATAGAAACAAGCGAAATGTTGATATTAATGTATCAAATAATTATTCTTGTAAAGTACTTAAAAAATAGGAACAAAATATAAAAGGTATCCAGAAAGGATTGACATTTTTTGAAAACATAATAGTTAAAATAATTAATAGGCATGACAATTATTCAGTTATTTATGTAGGAAATTAATGAGGATAATCTTATTAAGTTAAGAATTTTAGTTGACACACTTTCTTTTTTAATATCTAATGTCATTAACAAGCATTAGAATTAACATTAATAATTCGGAAGCCATTGGTCTTTGAAAACCATTTGATAATTAATTGGAGTGCAATGTTTTTTTTTAATGTAAACAATTTTTCTTGCAGAGGAAACGCTGGGTCTTCAAGGTGCTCAAGATTTCCTTGGAAATATTTGCGAAGTTTCTTTTGCAGGGGGGGGGGGGATTTATCCAGAGCATCTTACTGTATGAAAGAAGATCCGGATTCTGATCGGGCTGTACGAACCTATTATTTCTTGAAAGAATATTTTGGTATCTTTTGCAGTGGCAAATTTTCAGTTAAGTAGCTGGTTAAGGCTGCTAAATGAGTAAAGGCCTATAAATAGGTAAATTCAATATTGTTAATAGTTACCAAATAAAAAATATAAAACATAGAAAGTCTGTGAATTATAAAATATTAGGATTTTTATCAACCATAACTGGTTTTTATCTATATTATTGTGCTTACTTAGTTATTGCGTTATTTATAAAAAAAATCACGCGTCTGTTTATTTAATATTGTGTACAGACGTGGATGCCTTGTTTGTACACAATAAATAAATAAAAGTGGATGCCATTTTTGTAATAAGTCATAATAAATAAATAAAAATGCGCATTTTTCAACAAAATTTTTGAAATAAAATAAATTATTAACACTTTGATTAAGTTCGAAAATGTATTGAAATGTGAAAATAAATAGATCAGTTTATTAAACGAGGGGGTTTCATAATGTGCACAGCTAAGGGTTGCAAAATGTATAAATTCGCTATTGATCTTGTCATTACATTGAACTGCCTCCTATCAGAGGCAGGAATAAAGAACTTTTCCACCATAATCGCCAGATCTTAATCCTTAGGTTTTCTCAATGTGGAGGAATGAATGAAGTGTAAAAATTCAACGAAATATTCTATGAATTGAGCCGAACTGAAGAAATCAGATTTCATGGAAGTTCTGCTATTTCTTTGGCTTCGTTGCGTTCTTTGGGGCCAAACATCTCTGCTATTTTCGTACTGGCGATATTCTTGGGCATTCTTATGGACATTTTAAAAATATTTCTACATAGATTAAGTTATTTTCAAACTCATAACTGTCAAATGCAGTGATATTTCGAACACAAGGAAGTGTGTTTTTAATAAAAACTCTGGATATCAATTATTAATCTTTTGTAAGCATGCTTCAGATGATTCGTTTATTCGTTTTTATTTCAGATGATCGTTTTTTATCATTACTTTTTTAAAACTATCATTGCTTTATTTAGCATCCTGTAGGAAAAAGAAACTTGGCTGAGCTCCAGTTATTATGGTTAATCTATAGGATTTTTTCGAACACATTTGCAGATCAGTATTCTTTTTATATTTCATAATTCGCTGAATGACTCATAAATTAACAGATATGTCAAACTTCGGTTTCATTATTTAAATTGTGTTAAAAAGGTTTGTAATTTTTCTACAAGTTTTTAAAAACTTTTTTAAATTTATATTCTAATTTTTAAATGCGAAATATTGAAACTAATTTTCTTGAATATGATCCAAAATGCAATGTTTTATTGTTTCAGTTGGTGGTATTATTTTTTATTTAAATGTAATTATATCAAGATTAAATTCTATTCAATAAAAAATAATCTGGTAAAGGAAATTAAACAGGGTAAAGAAAGACCTCAGAAAAAAATGCCTTTTTCTAACGGCTCCTGCAAAACTTAATCTAGCTCTGAGGGTGGCAGAGTTTAAATTTACTATTTTGGATCATGCGTCTTCCTGCTTGTGGAAATTTGCTGAAAGATTTATGATCTCTAAAATAATTCTCGTCATTTGATCATGGCTCAAAATAAAGAGACAGAGTCATGTCTGTTAGCCTTTGTGAAACTTAAGGATATCAAATCAGAGATTCCAACACGGGCTTAAGGTCTAAAATTAGTCGGATCACAAAGAAATAATAAAACTTCAATTTTTATAGAAACCCATATTTATTTCGAAAACACAGTATAAAAAATAACAAGAATAAAGGTAAAGTTAATACTGTTTACTCTCTGACATTCGAAATCATTTCTCTCCTTTCTTCTTTCTCACCTCGAGGGATATATTGTCCGCAATGATTGATTTCAAAACTGACCCAAAATGAATATTAATAATTCTTGATTTTTTTATTTTTTACCATTCGTAAATAGTTTAGTTTAGTTATATTAACGCCCCGTTTCAAAGCAACACTAAGGCTATTTTGTTACTTGTAATTTTGAACCGGGGTCAGATGACGAGGAAAATACCTGAACTAGCAGCACCCTCTCTAAACTTTCACACCACATCACCGGGAGGATGTTTGGCCCCAACGGACTTAACGTGCATCAGACCCGCTTACACGACAGTTTTTCAGTGGAATCAGGTTTCGAGCGTGAAACTCTACCGTTCCGAAACAGAGATCTTAACCCCAGGCATCTGTAGCCTCCCACTCATAAGTAAAAAATTAGACTCCCACTTTGTATTGTTCATTTTTGTAGACTTGGATGTTATTGACTACAATGCACTTCTTTAATATTTTCGGAGCTAATTATCAGTTAAGTTAATTTTTTATATTTTTGGAACTAAATTAACAATTACTTTAAATTTTGATTCCAAATGCGTGGGGTCACCTGGTATGAATATGAAAAAAATTTATTGCAAAATCTCATAAAACTTATAATAATACTTTAGAATTTAAGAATAAAAAATAAAAAATAATTGAAATAAATTTTGTCTTTCACTACCCTTGTAAAAGTAAGATTTTACTTGTAAGTTTTAAAATTGTTTTTATTAAATTTATTCATTCACTGTTCACACTACAAGACATTTTTAAATATTTTGAATCAAATGAGCTATCCTTCTCTCAAAGTATTTAAGACCGCCCAGCAAAAATGTGAAAAGGAAAGTATGGGGTGGGAAGGGCTCTTGAGAGATAAGGAGCGAAGGCACTCTACTATTCTCTGTCGGCATGAAATTTCACAAACGTACCTCAGCAGTCAAACCCCCTGTGGAATCTATGTGCTTTTTACTCAACTCCCCCACCTGCAGTGGAGGAGGGGACATCGGTGCCCATGCCCCGAGGGTCTTTAAATGGGGTGCTCCCTCTCTCTCTTTCAGTGTATTTGCAAGGTCTGCAATTTGCGCTCAAAAATTTTTCGGCAACACGCTTCTTTGTTGGCAGCACTCCCTTCGTGATTTCTCCGGAGTATCCGCGTCAGGAATTTTAAGAAGTGTCGGGCTTTGCAGGGGAGAAGGGAAGCGCACCCCCTCCCCTTCCCCGCACTTTCAGCATTAATCCAGGCGATCATTTGAAATGGAAATGAGATGTCACATTTCCATGCTAAAAAGAGTGCGGGTCGCACGTCGGCGTGTTGGAAGGGGAGGGAGTTAAAGAAGAAAGGAGACTGGGAGGAGGGGGGGGGCAATCATCGTATTTGCGTGACGGATGTCGGAATCTTCTCGCGCATTCACCACCCCCTCCTCTGGCACGGACGATGTGAACTGGAAACACTCTCTACGAGTGACTATCCTATCAGAATCTCTGTGATTTGGGAATGAAATCTGGCGAAAGACATTTTTGGTATTTACTTTGATTCTGTCTCTTCCTACTTTTGAGAAAATCATTTCCATGCAAGTGGAGTTTCTGCAGCATGGATTTTCATTTTCCAATACAAAAATGGACTGCATTGTCTAGTCTCTCTCTCTCTCTCTCTCTCTCTCTATATATATATATATATATATATATATATATATATATATATATATATATATATAACGCTAATGTGCATGACACAGAAATCGAGCTTATTAATGATTGTCGAATGGCAACAGTCAAATATAGACAAAATATCATACGAATTCCAGACTGCTTCAGTCATTGAACATTTTTACAGCTAAACTGAATCAAACGCTTCGTTTAGCTGCTTAATAGAGCTACAAAATATTATTAAAAGTGTTCTGAAAATGTTTCGCCATATCACCAAGATGGCATTCAGTCAGAGGAAAGAAGATATAAATGAAATAAAGAAACAAGCTTCAAACAAAAAGATCAATGGAGAGCAAATATAGGCTAAAGCATTGCATCGTGGTAAGTAATAGTGGTAAGACTTAAGATTAATTAAAGGTTTTTCACCAAATACGTCAAAATCCTACCAATTATCCAAAAACTCTCAAAAGGTCTGCAGTCTTGGATGTATACCAGAAATGTTAAACTGTTTAAAGTTGCAATTAAAAATCGCTACGAATACACTTGGCGAGATTTCGCTCCAAACTTTTTCAATTTTAGCGCCTTAGTTCCGTAATCGTAATGACTTACTTATG
>JAPMOR010101352.1:36976-52987 GCA_026543865.1 Argiope aurantia
CAAAAAGAAAGGGAACGAAAGAGCAAAGAGAGGCCGGAACAAAACATTCAAAGACAAAACCTTCAATCAACAAAAACGAATGATGAAAATTTAAAATTAGAAGCTGATCAAATTATGCATGAATGTAAAATAGCTTTACAACGGCAAGGAAGAAAGTATAAATGTATGCATGCGTTGCAGAGTCTCAATCGCAACTCTCAACTTCAAGCAAAAAACGTGCCCATTTGGATCCTGAAACACAACCGTCAACGTTTAACGCAAAATATCTCCATTTCGATTCTGAATTTCAAATATCGCTTTCTATCTCTAAGCAATTCATCGAGAAAAAAAAATGTTCTCACATGATAACTTGAAATTTGCGATAGCAGATTTCAATTTTTTTGTTATTATTATTTTTTTTGGAACGCTTGTTTTCTATTAGTTTCTAATTAAACAGTGGACATTTAACATTGATGCATACGAATGTTGAACTGTCTATCATAAAGGTTATAAATTGAAAAAGAAAATCTAACAAAACATAAATAGTTAGAATTAAAAATTAAATGTTAAATTAAGGAAGGAATTTAATTTATTAAGATATGTGACTACATTCAGAATGAGTGTTTTTTGAAACGTGTTCGAAAATAACTATATATTGCAAAAAAATATAGATAAAACATCTTAGAAGTGAAAATATGCCTGTTAAATGGCAAGCGTTTTTCAAAAAACGATTTTTTTTTTTTTTGTCCAAAAAGAGATATAAAGAAGAAAATCTTCTAGGTTAGAGATTTATCAAATAGCTTGCTTAAAATTTAGCAGACAGCTTAATAAATATATTTCCTAGTTCCTAATCTAAAAAATAAACTGTATTTTTATCCATTCTTTAAATATCGGAGTTTGACTGATAAATAACACGAAATTTTCAATTTTTTTCACATTGCGAAGCACAAAAATAACTATAAAATATTTCTAAATGAATAGATTTCTTGTTCTCTAGTTCAGGAACTGCAGAACATATTGAGAATATACTACATCATATTTTAATAAAAAATGCGCATTAGATTTTAATTTATGCATTTTTCGTAAGAAAATTCTATCAAAGAATAGAATTCGGGGAAATGGCATCTAAAGATGCAGAATAGCATTGAAGCGTACGTAAATGCAAGTATAAAAATGTGCAACTTCCAAAAAACTAGACTTAGAAACAAAATTCTAATGATTTTTATAAAGAAACCCGGTCAAAAATTAAGAATATTAAATTAAGAACAAATAATCCTAATTTCGCAAGAAATCGACTTTTTAATGTAGTCACCAATCTTAAGCTAAATTTAAAACAATCATTAATAAATTAATTCTAATTAAAACATTTAAAATCAGCTTTTCTTTTCATATTTCGCTCATACTATTAGAACAATGTATTTTTTAAGTGAACTAATAAAATTTTAGTACATAAAGGAGTAATGATCCGCAGATAGATAATATTTTATTAATTTGATTCAGGATAATTAGAATCAAAGCAACTTTCTGTTTGACGAAACAAATCTACGATCATTCAAATATTAAATTTTGGAGGTATAAGTTTCAAAAAGGGAGGGCAAAACAAAAAGTTATAAAAAAAAAGAAAAGAAAAGAGAGAAATATGCAGCAAAAAATCTTCAAATCTTAAGGTTCTTTACTTTATCTATATTAATTAAATTAATGTTAAAGGGTTCTTTTATGAAAATTGTTAGTATTCAATAGAGTTTGAAATTCATAAATAATATGTATCGCAATTTTTATATAATATTTCGATAATGAAAGATTGTTTCATTTTAAAATAAAATAATTTTGAGCTCTTTGATTAGATGGCACTTTAAGACAACATTCTGTTTAACATCTGTGATTGTAAAAAGGCTCTTTCTTTTCCAAATTTTTAATGTTTCTTATTTCTTTTATGCAATAAAAATGCAAATTTTGAAAAAAAAATTTCCTACCAAATTTAATAACTGTTTGTTTGTTGTTGTTTTTTTTTTTCAAAAATGCGTGCTTAATATTCTAGTTTATTTTTAATCTCTAGATGATAATATTCATTAAATATAATTTATTTTTAATATGCTTATATTTAAAGTTTTTATGTTTATTTATATCTTTATTTAGTTTTTTAATTTATGTTTAGTTTATTTAGTATTAGTTATTTTAGTTATTTAGTTTATTATTAGTTTATAGTTAATTTAGTTTTTTATTAGTTTATTTACTTTATGTTTAGTTTTTATGTTTATATATAACTTTGAAACATAAATGTGTCACGTTTTTGTTTCAATATATATATATATATCGATATTTATCTTCGATTAAGTTAGATTATAACAGTTGCCTTGGTGCAGCTTGGCAAGTGCTGGCCCTTGTGCTATAATAAAACAATTAATAAATACCTAAAATATATATTATATTTTATTCTTTCTTTCTATAATAAATTTTCAAACTCAAATTATACGATACAGCAGAAACATTTATGAAGTGTCGATCTTATGAAGGTCGGTATTTTTATTGATGTCGAAAGTGTGTACTTTGTCTCTCCACAATTTTGTTAACTCAACTGCTCTTCTGCCATATTAGATTGGGTATTTGAAAGTTTACAATTAATTTCACTTGTATAATCTCTTTAATGAAGAATTTTCCTCGTTTCAATTTCTTTCAATAAAAAATGGGTCCAACAGATCACTGCAACCTTTAGTATTGATGTTTAATCAATACTAAAGTTTGCAATACCAGCACATTGCAAATTTTTGTCTTAAAATGTTACCTTAAAAATAGTAATTATTGCTTAAAAGCAGTAATTACTTTTGTTGCCAGTTCAGTAAATTATATGTATAATTGCAATAAATTTTTTTTCTACTTATTTTCTGGGCCTCTGCTGTGAAACTTACAACATTGAACAATTAACGTGTCAACAAAAATAAAAATAATAAGTTGAAAATTTTATCGGCTTTAGGATATTTAACGGGTACTGATTTGAAAACTAATACCGAATTGGTTCCAGAATTTGAAATATTCCTATGATGTCTTGAGTTACTAATGTATAACCACTAATTTCAATTTTATATTTTACTTATTTACTTATTTTAATAATAGAAGGTAAAATAAAAAAAGTTAAAAAAATTTGCAGAAGCTCCAGTAGCAAGAATGTTAGTAACCTATTTGTATTGATTTAAAAATGTTCGAATTTCTCCTAGGAAAACAAATCGAAGAAATGAAGTACTATTTTTTTTTTCATGTGGAAAAGCTAAGTATATAGAAATCAATGGAAAAAAGTGAAACGCCTCTTAGAAAAATTTTGACTATTGGTATATCGAATATTATCAGGAAACCATTTTATAACTGAAATAAGATAATCCTCAGACTACATCATATAAAACTTTGTCTAATGAAAAAACACGACAAGGCATTGAATAAATATGGTAATGGCTTTCTATGAATATGTAAAATGTCTCCTGGACTAAACAATAAAAAGTGACACGTATGATTTTTTTTCTATGATCCTCACATTCATAAACTCGAATAAGATTTAAATTTCTCAGCATCTACGAATCGTCTGCTTAATTATATTTCAGCACATTATTAAGAATTTTTGTTGGATAATCTCAAATCAGGGAACTATAGAAAATTAGTAAAAAACTATTCTTAAATATTTTGCTCTCTTATTGCCTAGTTAGATTATATCTTCCCTTTTGGGAATAATATTATCTTACTGGTTCATTTAAGAATTCACAGATTACTTGAGCAATAATTCGATGCTTATATGACACACGTGTACTGCGATTCAGAGGTTTAAAAGTTTTGAAAAATTTGTTGCTGTTATGTGCACAAGTATGCATTTTATGTATAATCGAACAAATTTCTTGGAAATCTAGGCCATTTTAATTAATCTTTACAATAATTAGATAGCAGGTGTGAATCACAAATGAGTCACGCCACAGTCAACGTGTTAACGATTCATATTTTCAGCATCTATGGTTCTTATTGAGTCTTCTTCTTGGTTATGTCTCATCCTAGTGATTAGGAATTTTTGTGTAACCTTTAAGCAAACAAGTACGAAGAATGAATTGTATAAATATAATCAACCTCTTAATTCTTTTGTGTTCTTTTCGGGAATACTATTTAACAGACCTAATTAAAAATTCATAGAATACTTGAGACGTTTGCTGATTAAATGTAATTTTTGTAACGATTTATAGTGTCTTTGAATAATTTAATTTCATCTTTATAAGATTATTAAGATGTGGTAATTGAATTCACGGTACAATGATTAACCAATTAAAAGTCTCAGAGCCTATTCATTAATGTTCAAAATGGCAGGGCATTCGCGGCCTTATCGAAGGTTCAAAGTTTTAAGCAAGGTGAGAGGGGTAACATGTTTATTAGAGAGTATATGAGAAAATTTTGGGGACATCTCTCCCGCTGATTTTAAACTTATTATTATTTTAGAAAGCTATATGCAATGTGTTTCATTTATTTCATTTGATATTGTAAACATGTATGGTTTTACCCGAAAATAAGAAGTTAATAATTATTATTAATCGACATATGCATCGGTATTATTTTGTACAAAAATTAGTACACAATTTAGACACGAAAGTGTTCAGCAATTACAGTTCTCTTTACTTCTCAAAATGTTTTGACGAATAGAACATGTATTTCCTTATATATTTTATAATTGGTTTCATTTTAAAAAGCACTTATGTATAATTATAACCTACAGTTATTTGTAATAAATTTGTTAAATTTTCAAAGCTTTATTTATGTCCGGAATATGATCTATTTCCATTTATTGTTTTAACACAGTATACGAGAGTCAAATAAAATGTATCATTATTATGAATTATTATTTTATATGCAAGGTTTAAAGAATTTCATATAATTTACCAGTACACTAGTTTTTTTTTTTTTTTTGAAAATGTATTCGAATTACTTGTAATACAAAAACCGGCAAATTTGCAATTACAGTATATACCAGAAGCGAAAAGGCTGAGATTCCCTTACTGCAGCGCAATAGATCAGTGATCAGGCAGGAAACCAAGTGGGAAATGTCGTGATTATCGGAAGTTAACTTAAAACTATTCTAATTATCTGTGCCAACATGCATACTATAAAAACAATTGAAAGAAAGAACAGAATCGAGCAAATTCTAGTATTAAGATTTCATCACATTTTTTTTTTTTTTTTTTGCAATAGTTTTCCAAAATATTTTATTATAAAATCTGAAAAATATTAAATCGCAACAGTTTAAGGTATCCGAACATGTTCGGAGCACTTTTTTAGAAAAACATGGTGTAGACATACTTTAACCATATTTCTGGGTTTATGACTATTCAAAATTAGTAATAGGATGTCAATATTTGAAATAAACATTAATACTTTTTGAAAATTGGCATTGAATAGCATAAGTTTAAGCCAATTCTTAAAAAACTTCTAATTGGTTACACCAAAAATTTTTACTCTCATTCGAACAAAACCTATACCAAAAAACTACATAGGGAAAACTACAAAACTACATACTAAACTCTAGGGAATGAATTACAAGCGTATGGTTATAATAATAAATAAAAATTTTAGAACCAGTCGAAGATTTATCATGAAAATTTTAGTAAATTTATGGCGTTATTATTCAAACAATCGACTGTAAATTAAAAAGTAGTCATTCAATCTAAATTCTTTTAGTTCATTCCCTATAAAATAATATAAAAACAAATTCCACCAAATTTCATAGTAATATGATAATGATATTTTGAGTTATTTGATTTGGTGTGAGCAAAAAATAAGTAAAAATCAGTTTTGAGAAAAATGCATTTAAAGTTTACAATCATATGTTTTTATAATACATTTTGTGTGCACATACTTAAAATACACCACATTTATAGGTCATACTTTCTTCTTCCTCGGCTTTTAATAATTTTCCTTTTTTAATCATTTAAATTCTTTTTTCGGGCAATTTTTGCATTTGGTGCACAGTGAATGCCGCCTAGATTCATTTATTCTGTCTTTGTCGAGCACAGCAAATGCTCTAACTGCATTTGCACTATGATACAATCCAACAACCTTAAGGATATTCAGTATTCCTATAAACCCGTTAAAATGTATTACATTCTTAAATACCCCTAATCTAAGAATTCGGAGCTCATCAAAAACATCTTTAGGTACAATTTTCCACAAAACATCGTTAAAAACTCTCATTAGTATTGTGTTTTTCTGTGAAGAAATTTTCCATATTTAAAACTAAATTTGTGTTTATACAAGTTTTTAACATGTTTTGGGCCTTTTAAATCGGTAATTCCGGTTATTTAAATGTCCACTTCTTGTTTACCGATCATTACTAAAATATCAATATTTTGACTTCTAATTAAGGTAGAGACAACAGTAAACCTGTTTTGGATAGCTCAAAGACTGGTCAATCCAATAAAATAATTTTTTTAAATGTCATTTTTAGCGAAAATCTGCTTTTTCAACGTGTTCGGATACCTTAAACAGTTTTAAATCTAGTCTAAGGATTAAGGAAGTTGTCAAAGAAATATTTTCCATGCATGAACTTATAAGACTTTTAATTTTTAAACTATACTTTTAGAAAATTCTTTTTGTTATTACTTAATAATTTCTATTATTAAAGCACATCATCTTATTATGTGTTTAAAAATTTTATAATATTTTTTATATTATTATATTAAAATTTGTAGAATGCTTTATCAATTAAAATAAAAATTATTTTTGAATATTTGCTTTTAAATATATAGTACCGTAATATGATAATGTAAATATTCTAAGTTAGTATAAATTCAGATTGAAGGGGAATTGAGATCTTGTTCTTTTCTATCAATTAATAAAAAAATCCGCTGTTTTATATTGTAATAATTTAATAATCAATTTTTTTCTTCTCTTAGCTTTGCAAACAATTTTTAGACTTGGTTCTTAGATAAAAAACTAAGAAAATAGAATTGAAACTTATTCCAGAATTTTATATATAAAAGGAAATTTTTTAATGAATCCTTAGTATCCAATAAACTAAATCAGTCAAAGTGAATAATTACCTATTCAATCAAATAAAAAGTTTATTTCTTTCTTGAACCATAGTAAATGCATAGGTAATTAGAGCAAGTAAAGCTGATAAATAGAATTTCTTTAAAAAAAATTGGAAAATATTCTGCTTTCGACTTTCTCATACACATACATAATATGGCATATGTTAAATTCGTAATTTAGTAAAGAAAAATGATTATGTGCTTTATATTTCTTCCATTTTCCATAATGGGTTCCAAAATTTGATGCATATTTACAATTTTGGTGGCAAAACTACACACCAAATTTCATTTATGTAGCTTGATGCAAGTTTGAATTATCGCTCTCACGTAGGCCACTTAATCGATAAATAATCAACCTTAAGAATTATTCAAAAAATTTGACACAAATCAACAATTTGAGTTATAAAACAACCCACCAAATTTCATTTATATAGCCTGTTGCGAGTTTGAGATATCGCTTTCACATACACCACAAATAGCCAAGTCAATAGAACAATCAACCTTAAAAAGAATTTTTCATAAACTTTGACACAGATCAACAATTCGAGTGATAAAATTTTATAATCAATTTAATCCATCTCGTTCTTTTTATTTTTGAATTATCTTGTGAGAACCTCATGTATGAATTATAATGTTCACAGTGTCAGCCATAACTTCAAAAATGTTTTTTACGAACACGTGCTTATTCGCACAAATACAATTTTTGAGGTTGAATTTTTTTGTCGATTACAGAACTTTTCTTAGTATATTAATTCTAAAAAAATTTTATATATTTTAATCTTATCCACAGATTTACTTTATCAAGCACTTATAAAATTAAAATTATTTTGAATTACACATTGAATTTATAATCAATTGTTATAACTCTGAATCTCAAAAAAATTTTCTTTTCTTTCTAAAATTTAATAATCATTATCTTTAACCAAAATAATCCTAAAAAAAACAATCCAGACTCTTTCTCATACAAACCCTGCTTCGCTCAATTTGGACGCTAACATCGCCCAGATCTACATCTGCATCTAAATGTTTCGACAAAACTAGGGTTAACACACTTCCAGAGGCGCACATTACAAGACCCGATGAAGATCCCCCTCCTTCCCTTTTCCACCCTCTAAATCCCGCAGTAACCTAATTCCATCAGTTTATTAAGAGTTACCTCATTAGAGCCAGGAATAAAGACACCTGAGTGTGTTGTGTATGCCTCTCCAAGTCCCAAACTGTGTGGTAAAATGATAACAATAAAAACAGTAACGCTACGAAATTCCAACATCCCATGCCCTGCTGATGATAAAGTAATTTATGATTTATGGCGATACCCAAGTTCTCGTCTGCCGTTAAACTTCACCCCCCCCCCTTCATCTCCCGGGTGGGTGGGTATAGGGGGCGTGGCGCGGGCAATCGTTCACCCGATACGCCGGCTACTGTCAGCGTCAGGCACGGGTCCATTTGCATAATTGTTGGAACGGCGGCGACGCTCTTCAGTCATTGCCATGGTAACTGATGACGCCGGGAAACTTTGGGAAACATTTCTGGGGGAAGATGATGACGAGATGTGCCCTTTTACCCTTACAAACCCAGCCGGAACGCGTCTCGGAGGGGTGGGGGATTAATGATCTCCACACACACGCACACTAGAGAAACCCCCCCCCACTTCTCTTTCCCTGAAGTGTGCAGTGTTCCGACGTTCCGAAGGAACAGTTTCGTGTTGGGAGTTTGCACAGTTCCCCTACCTCCCCACTACCCCCCCTTCCTCCTCCGAAATCAAGCATCATCTGGATTTCCGGAAAAGATGAATTTAAAGTTGGGATGTGTATACTGCTTCTCAGAAATTTCTTTGCTTAGTGAAAATTTGTTTTAAGCTATAAATTCGATTAAAAAGTAAACCCGCTACGATACTTGTTTAGTATTTATTTGAATTGTCTGATATTTTCAAAATTAAGTGTACATTTTTGTGGAATTATCTTATATGAAAAACATAATTCTAGCCATCATAAAATTCAGGTAGTTTTTAGTGTTTCACTTAAAACTTCGTGATTTGAAATTTTGAAATGTGGCAGTTGCATTACTCTATCTTCTCTTTTGGATAATAGATGGTGATGCTTGATTCGGTACTCATCCCACAGTGTATTGCTATTGTAATTATGTCTCTGTTCTGTTAAGGTGTGCCCACGTTAATGTCTTGTCTTTGTGCGGAATGTGATCATTAAAGAAATGTTCCCGAAAACATACGTCCTCATGCTTCCACTGCACGGACCGTAATTATCTTCATTCCACCACAGAAAGATCTATCCATATTTAGAATTTATGCAAATTATTTTTTCTAATATTTAAATTTATACATCAGCTTTCATAAGAAAGGATAAAAAATAAAAAGTTAAAACATATTTTTTTCTGTTTAAACAAAGGGGAAAAAAAAGTTCAATTTAAGTTGCAAATCTAATTATCCATTTCTGAAACTGTTCTAATGCATTGTGGAAATTAACAAACAATAAAACATTTCTGCCTTAACAGCTATTTCATATATCGCCTGACTAAATAAAAGTTTGCGACTACCTGTTAAATAAACTCAAAAATAGCAATGTAGTAAAAATATATAGAGAGAAAACCAAATTAGGAAGTAGATTCTTCTACTAATTTTGCCCATAAAAAAACTAAGAAATATAAAAAATATTTTAGTGAAGGTTTCGTAGCAATTAATTAAGCGGTAAATTTCTAATTAATTAAAAAT
Organism: Argiope aurantia; assembly: GCA_026543865.1. Taxonomy (NCBI): domain Eukaryota; kingdom Metazoa; phylum Arthropoda; class Arachnida; order Araneae; family Araneidae; genus Argiope; species Argiope aurantia. The sequence continues at coordinate 46,733 of JAPMOR010101352.1, forward strand.
TCCGTTTTTGTATAAAAGAAAAATAATTTTATTTTTACTGTTGCTATTCCGATAGAAAAAATCTGGTTCTTTTTTTTTTATTTGCCTTCGAATTACTATTTGCAATGTTTAATTAAATATTATATAAATCTATAAAAATTAGTAATAATTATGAAAAAAATTAGATGAATATTTTTAAAAACCTCTAAATATTATTGAAATGATGCGTTCATATTTCATTGAGAGCTTTTATAAACGTAGTTTTACTTTTTTTCGTTCGACTTTATAACTTACAGCAGTTTCATTTTTATGTGGTAACTGCGACTGCCATGTGGTAAGTGTTTGTAATGTTATAGACGTTATAAATTTTGTTCATATGCGAAACAAAGGGCGAATATTTCTCTAACAAAAATATAAAGCATAATAAGAATAAAACAATGGTTGGCTCTGGGGAATTGGTTCTTAAGTTTTCCAGTTTAATTTAAATATGGAGTGTTATGTTACTAAAAAAAGTGTGGAACAAATATTTATTTCCTTAAATATTGCATGTATTATTCCTTAAATTATGCATGTATATTTCCTTAAATCATACATTATATTGCATGTATTATAAAATATTACAAATTAAAAAGTTTCATCATATAATTGCATGGGTACCATCTTAGCTTCAGTGAAAACTGATAATAAATTATAAAATTAATTAAAAAAAATTAGTTAAATAAAAAAAAGAATTTAAAAACTATTTTATACGTTCCTCATTATGTAAAAGTTTCAATTAGTAAAATTTTTCTCCTTTCATCTATGCACACAAATTTTCCCGTTTCTATATACAGAATTTGCCGAAATAGTAAAAGGCAAATTTGCTGATTTAAACTGCTCTTTCATATCTTGAATGAAAAAGCTATTCTTTGTATATTTTAGAGACTATATATATATATATATATATATATAATGTATTTCGAATCCTGTCGGCTAAATAATATGTAACATATTTTGTTTGCAGCAGAAGGCAGGTGTAAAGACATAGACGAGACGTTGTATTTTTAATTTCGTTTTATTCTCTCTTTAATATCCATCCAGGAAAGCATAGTTATTAAAAAGAAGACGCAGTTCGGCGCAAAAGCAGAAGTAACTAAGAAGACAAAAAAGGGCCGAAACAAATGATCACTAGTCTTATATAACATAGGATTTCCGACCACATGCAGATGAAATACATATTTTGACCTCTGATAAGGGCAAAAGTATCACTTTCATTTGATGCGTAGAACCGATGGCGCATTATTTTTACAAAGGGATTAATTAAATCGAATGTGGAATTGGATCACGAAATAAGAGAATATTTTAGAATGAAGTTACGATGGGCTAAATTAAGATAAAGTTTTGGAAATTAATTTGGATTAAATTAAGAGTTTAAAATATCATTACATATATATACAGGGTATCAAAAACTTTGAACGCGACTTTTGTTCTTTAAATATTGATCACAGACATATACTGTAAATTTCAAAGTTGCTTAACAAAAAGGTGCAAAATGTTATGAAATCGATTAAAATTTTCAGGAGATTAAACTTTAAAAAATATATAATTTAAATTTTTATACAGGCTCCATACAAAATAATCCCCAGTTAGTAAAATGTGCCCCATCCTCTAATAAGGTCATGCACAAAATTCATGTACAAAATTTCAGAATTTTATCATGAAAACTTAAAACAACGTTGGTGAAGGGTCAATCACAAATTAAAATGCAAATGTTTACAGCTTCAGTGCAAATGACGCGATGCAGGAATGCACCATAAGGAAATAAAATATGCTTTATATCTTTAATTTCAAATACAAATTTTAAAAACTATGCTTCGTGAAAAATACTTTCAAATTTTATATAATGAATTACAGAATATAAATTAAAAATAGCACTGTCAATGAACTTGTAAAAACATTTATGTAATCTTTACTTTAAGCAATCTTTCCTTATGTAATCTTTCCTTTAAGTTATTATTTCTACAAATTTTTAATGCTTTTGAACCAATAAATAGTAAAATTATTATTTATTAATTTAATCATTACTTTCTTCGTTAATTTGTGCACGACCCCTAAAACACGAACATTCAACATGCTTTTTTTCTTTGCTAACTCATATCCAGGCATCGAAAAATGATTTAAGTCAGCATTTATGTAGTTTCATATCTTTGAGACTTTTTCTGATAAATTGCTGAAATTTTGTACATGACCTTATTATAGGATAGAGCACATTTTACTCACTGGGATTTTTTTTTGTACGGAGTTCGTAAAAAAATTTAAGTTTTGTATTTTTTGAAGTTTAATCCTTTGAAAATTTTAATCGATTTCATAACATTTTACATCTTTTTTTATGCAATTTTGTAATTTACAGTATATGTCTATGATCAATATTTAAGGAATAAAAGTCCAATACAGATGATTGTAAAATAGTCTTTCTGATGATGGAACCAACTATGCTGGGAAGCAGCAACACAGATTCGTAACACAGAGTTTCTGACACCAAATGTTACGAAATTTACGGGTTCGTTTGGATAGTGGAAGTTATATGGTGTGGAGAACGCTCAATCAGCAGGCGGCAGTAGAAAAAAAAACAACGACGTTTATTTACACAGGACAACAGACAGGACAGCACTGCTAATCTCTGGAAGACTCGTTCTTCATCGTCGATTTCAACTACCCTCCGGCAGCTGCAGATTGCCTCCTTTTATAGGTCTCAGGAGGTGGGTCTAGAAGCCTCTCAACCAATCAGGAACTTTCGAGGCGTATCTCGGTTCCCAATGGACGGATCGGGAAAATGCTCGATGTTTCGGGTATAATCTATTTTGGCACCAAAGTCACCAAATGGTCGCCAAGTTTGTCGCCAAGCTCTGGGACCTCCGACGCGACACCCGGACTCTGTCCAATACAGATGACGGTAAAACAGTCTTTCTGATGATGGAACCACCTATGCTAGGAAGCAGCATCACAGATTCGTAACACAGAGCTTCTGATACCAAATGTTACGATATTTCTGGGTTCGTTTGGATAGTGGAAGTTATATGGTGTGGAGAACACTCATTCAGCAGGTGGTAGTAGAAAAAAAACAACGACGTTTATTTACACGAAGACACACAGGACAGCACAAAGACGACAACTATATACAGCACAGAGAAGACAATTATCTTCAGCCGAGACGCGCATAGACTCTACTGCAGAAAGTAGCGCACAGCTTAGTTCAGCACTAGCTTGACTCCGTCGCTGCTCTGTTAATCTCTGGAAGACTCGTTCTTCATGACAAAGATTAACTGAGTACCCGTCCGAAATGGGCTACCTCCAAACCTTGCAAATGGATAGACATGGCTTTACATAAACTACCCTGAACTGTGTGCGTCAGCTGGTGAGGGTGGAAGAAGAAGAATTGAACAAAGTCCTATGGAGAAAAATTCACATGGCAGGTGAGGGAGAGAGGGAGTAATGTCTTGGCCAATCGGAAAGCAGCTGTGAGGGGAGAGGAGAGGGTGATGCAGGAAGGTTTTCTGAGTTCGGTGCGGGAAAACTATTGTTCGTAGGTGGCCAATCAGAATGTCTGGTTATTGCAGAGAAATGACTTTAGGTGGAACTTAGCTGATCAGAGCGTTGAGGATTATCAATATTTTCTCTTCTTTGTTATCTGTATTCTTTGCTAGCTTGGCTGCTTCTATTAATTTAGGGAATTCTTTAAGCATTTTTCTTAGCTCTTTTAGTGTTTCCAGGGTTTCTAGGAGAGAGGGGAATTCTTCATTAGCAGTCAAAGTTGAGTCCGTATGCTGGTTTCTTGGTGAGGGGACGGGTTGAGGGTCTTGATTTCTTTGATAATTCCTTGTTATATCTGCGTAGGAGGGTCTTTCATTTATTGTAGTTAGCTTGTGTAACTACAGATGTAGACTGCCTCCTTTTATAGGTCTCAGGAGGCGGGGCTAGAAGCCTCTCAACCAATCAGGAACTTTCGAGGCATATCTCGGTTCCCAATGGACGGATCGAGAAAATTCTCGATGTTTCGGGTATAATCTATTTTGGCGCCAAAGTCGCCAAATGGTCAGGAAGTTTGTCGCCAAGCTCTGGGACCTCCGACGCGACACCCGGATTCCGTCCAATACAGATGACTGTAAAACAGTCTTTCTGATGATGGAACCAACTATACTGGGAAGCAGCATCACAGATTCGTAACAATATAAATATATTATTATTAAAAGAGGGAATTGGAATATAAGAATGTATTTATTTACTCTTATCGAATTTTTTTAAAATGATCAGGAAATTTGAATTTGAATTGAAGTTTTTAAACCTTTTTCAAAATGAGCTTCTTCAACAACTATACATATAATTGCATTCAACCACAATACTTTCAATTATATTACGATTATGTACAGCGTAATCATCAGCATTTATTTGTTATTGAAATACATGATTCTTTAGGAAATCTTAATATCAGGCACAATTATGAGCAAAGAATTTCAATTTCTTGCTCGGTTAAAATTCAATTCCTCTTTTCTACTTAATAAAATTGAAATTGCAAAGTGAATGTTCAATCAGGCTGCCAGTATTCTCATTGGCAAGTGGGCTCCCTTACACTTAAGATAATATGGGCCCCTAGAAGGATGTGTGAAAGACAGCAAGAACAGAAAGAAAGTGCTTTAACAGAAAATTAATTAGCATTGCTTTTATAAAGTTTATAACATTGCTTATACCAAGTTAACAAAGTAACAATAAATTACTTTTTGCTACAAATGCACAATTTCTTCAATACGACTAATTGTAAAGATCTCTTAGATTTTAAGACCTCTTGGATCGAATTATGCGGCATGACTCTTTATCAGAAATGTCTGCTTTTGCGAGAAGTTACAAAACGCATGCTTTTCAGCACTTTAATTTATTATACGACTGCATTTTACTGTCATAAACTGATGAACAAGAAAATTAACCTTTCTAAAATAAAGCAAAAGTCTTCTTTGGACTGCTAAAATCCTTACAAGCGAACAAAAGAATGATGTAATTTGGCGACCAAAGCTACATTTGGGGGGAGGGGACCAGATACGCCTTTTCTTAGATTCATGTAGTTGGGAGCATTAATTTCATCATATTTACAGTGGATAGATTATCGGGTAAACAGTTGGAGGAAAATGTAGTATCCGTGATTTCAGTGTGCGGAAATGTTTACTTTGCTTTCATTAGTTTTATTTTATTATTATTACTTTGCTTTTATTAATGTTATTTTTTCTTTGCTTCTGTAGTATTAAACATGCACTGCCTTCGGCAATCGGCTGATTCAAACAATCAGACGATATTTATTTAATAGTATATTTAAATTTAATTACAACGATCCTCTTTAAATTCGCCATTTCTCCTAGGTTCAAAGAATTAATTATTACAAGAAACCAAGGAATGAATTAATTGCATACACACACAATGTGAAAGAAAACGGAAAGCGTATTGCTATTTGAGCTAAATTTTTTATGCATACTAAAACGTGCTAAAACCATATTATTCAACGATGATTATTTTTCTTTTGAATATGTATAAAGCAAATAACAAGTATATAACTTATTTAGTCAAGGTTACTGTTATATCTAATATTAATAAATATTAATTTATGTGTGTGTATTGTCTCTTTACAGGACGTACCGTCAGACCGTAGATTCTCACGGGGACGCCACCTCTCTCCACTAAGCACGGAAATGGGGACGTTAGCGATTCAGTGACAATAAAATTTTAATATTTGGTATAACTAACCATTAAAGAATAGGAAACATTGAAGCATTTTTTGCTTATAAAGTTGACGGTGTTCCAGAAAAGGATAGAAATATCTACATTGAATTTAGATATATTAAATTTGGTTGAGATATACTTTGAAAAGTAAAAATATGCAACTTAATTTTTTTTTTCATTTTAATTAACCAAAAATTAAATGCGATTTTGACGTTTTTCTTCCATAACTGCCAAAAGGTTTATAAAAGAAAAAAATGTGCCCCTTGTAATTAAATATATATATATATATAGTAACCAATCTAAAGCAAGAAATAGTTTGAAAACTAAACTAAAATGAAAACGAAAGCAAAAACAATTTCAAAATCGCAACAAAAATTATAATCTATTCAAACAAAACCAAAAATGGAACAGGTAAAAACTTCATAGTATTTAGAGAGCGCAAATGCAGCTACTTCTAAAACGCAGATGAACTGATACAAAAGTATAAAAATCAAGTTAAATGGAAAAACAAATAAACCAAATAAAAATATTAAA
>JAPMOR010101352.1:53387-100943 GCA_026543865.1 Argiope aurantia
TTTTTCAATTTATTTTATAATAATATATTACACTGCTTTAAAGAAACTCGAAATGTTTCCATTAATGCTACAAATATTTCATCCAAGATTTTTTTTTTTCCGTAATGAATAACGAGGGCATAAAGACACGTTTTAATTCTCTGTTGTGAGTAGGTTTCTGTTTTAAATATTCTTTTAGAAAACCTTTTGGAATGTTCATATACTTACAATTATTTAACTTTAAAAGTAAGCAATGATGGAATATTTGAACAATGCGCCCATTTTCGAATAACTTCTGCAAGAAAGCTTTTGTATTAGTTCGTTACTCATTTCCGTTTCAAATTTTAGGTGAAATGATAGAAATTTTTTGAAATGTATAGCGCAATAAGCAGAACAATGTAAGAATTCTGAAATAATTCACGTTATATGTCTGCAAAGCTTGACGTTGAAGAATAATTTGCTGAGAATATCATTAATAGGAAGTATATAAAATATTTAATTGAAAATTTTAGCAATCATCAATCCTGGCTATCAAGCTGGTTGTCAAAGGCCACTAGTAACAAATAAATGAATAATATATTCCCCAAGAAAGATTATCTTGATGTAAGAAGATTAAAAACCAGACTAAAAACAAAATCTGTCAAAATCACATAGATACACTATCTAAAAAGTAAACCTGCTTGAGGAAATGAAGTAAAAAAAAAATTGGACTAAAAGAACTAGTGAAACAATGAAAATGGGCTGCATTTTATTACAACAAAAAAAAATTATACAATAAAAATGAAAATAAATTTTGCACTCATGTTTTTAACAGGATAGAAATAATAGAATTATTGATTTGATGAAACAATGCAAATGATTTTATTTTCATTACGATATTGCAAAGCATTATTGAAAATTACGTATATAAATATTTCTTTTAATTGCCAAAATTAAGAATTAAACAAAATGGAAACTATTTTGGTGCCGTTTGAGATACTGGCAAAAACTTAATAGTTTTATGTGGCAATAACTGTAAAAGTTGCAGGTTTTGTACAACGTGTGTATTATAGTTTTTAGCATCAAATAGGCTTCATGATAAATCGTATGACAACCTTCATGAATTTGATAAAATCGTGTGCACCTTTTCAGTCAATCAATTACATTACGAAAGGATATTTTTAAAGTTGCATATCATTAAGAATAGATTAAGAAATTAATTGTCTGAAGAAAATTTAAAATCCTACATATTATTTTCAACTGAAAAGGAATTATTAAATGATTTAAATGCAGAAACGATTATTGAGAGATTTGCACAATCATCTACAGAACTAATATATATATATATGTAGGACTCAGGAATCACTACTATTTAGAATCACGCACATTTAATTACATTTAGGACGAACAATTACATTAACAAAAGAAGTGAACATTAAATAGATTTCGTCGAAAATGTCGTAGGATTAATTCACGTGTTACGTCGCGTCTTTCGTTCAGAGACCCGTCTCGTCTCACACGTCCTGACTTTCGTTCAGACCCATCTCGTCTCGTCTGCACTCCGTCTAACAAGCATCAACACCTGTTGGCCAGCAGATGGCGCTCGTCATCAGGCGTTCGTCACTACATATATGTCTTTAGAGAAATGAACCGCATATTTCTGTACTTTTGAGTTGTTAACCTACGATAATAAGAAATAGTGTTGAAAAAAAATTGACGTTGATTGATAGTTTACAATTAATTTAAGCTTGAATTTAAAAAAAATTCTTAAAATAGCAATATTTTAAAATGTCAGTATGCTATATACTCACCAAAAATTATTTAAAATTCAATTATTAATATGTATTTCCCATATTTTATTTCCATAAATATGTGTAATATTTGTATTCTGTAATTACTGTTTGACAACGGATTCTAAAACCCTCAGCGCTTTTGCACATGCGTTAGGATGGGTTTAATTCGTCAAAATAGGAGTGAGAGGAAAAATGAAAGGAGGCAATGTTTATATTCAAAAATAAAATAAACTCGGGTTACTTGCAGATTCAATTAAAATAATACAGTCCGAAATGATACGATATTCACATACACATGAAAAAAATTGAACAAAAAGTATCTGTTAGGGTTAAAATCAAGGTCAAAGAATGACGAAGAATTCCAGAAATGCGCTCATCCTTCCGGCCTCTTCTCTTAATGAGATAGAATCGTCGAAAAGTAGTCGTCTCAGAATACTGAAATGAACAGTAGCACCATATTGTTACGAATCTGTAATGTTGCTTAACCAACATGGTTAGTTCCATCGTAGCAAAGACAGTTTTAGGACAGCATTATTAGATTCTGATTGGATGCCGAATCACCGATCCGAGCTTGGGTACGAATTTGAGGACAAAATGGATAATAGAATTTTCGTGAATTTTGGCGATAAGATCTCTAGGAGACAAATTATGTTGATTATTCGAGAACCATCTGTCCCCTGCTCCGGAAGCAAAAAAGGGCCGGCAGTCCAACACGAAGCCAGTCATATAGTTAATCAGAGTTGAGACTGACAAATTAGTTGGATTAATCCAGCGAAGCAAAAGCATTGATTGGAGTTCTAGCGCTCAGTGGATGGAGAATTGAGCCGTACGCCGAGTTTTGGAAACAAGTATTGAAGCAGCATCAAGTCGTGTGCTGAGTAACCAATCTTATAGTAGTGAGTCGGCGGTTGGATACAGCTAAAGCGAAAAGGCAATGGAGAATAGCAGACGTTCGGAGAGATCTTAGTGAATAGCTACGTGGATTCTCTCCTCCTGCTGAGTTCTGTCTGGCCGCTTTGCCCGCTGTTGTGGTTGCTTACTACTTGTGGTCTGCTGTTTGTCATAAGTGCTGCTGTTGATTGCTTGTGTATGTCATAGACGTGCATTGATGTCTTCGTGTTAATAAACGCCTTTATTTGTTATTAAGGTCTGCTGACCGTACCGCCATACGCCTACTACAGCGAATCCGTCGATTTTGATAATTTTTTTTCTGACTGTGCAGAATTAGTTTTTGTAATAATATCTATTATATTTTTTAGATTAGAAATAAATTATTTTAATCTCACAATTTTAATAGTTTGTTTATTTGCTTGTGTGTGTGTTGTGCGTGTGTGTGACCGGCTCATTGCTGCCTGGCAACCACTTCTATTTTTAGATTCAATGCCACTGTTTATTAGACATATATTTGCATACGATAGTTTTTCTGCATTGAATAAATTTTCATTTCTAAAACAAATGTTTCCATCTAAATTTGTAATAAGCCTTTTTAAATTTAGAAATTAACATTATCTGCAAATTTTAAAGATAGAAACATGGATATTTCTGTGTGCATAGATAAATGTAAAACATTATGGTGGAATTATATAAAAATGTATTTTTTTAATATTTTATTATATTTATTTTATTTTAACTCAAAAAAGCCAAAATGTGCTCATAAAATTGCCCAACATTATTTTAAAAAGCTATGAAATTAGAACAATACGTTTGCGTTCGCCATTTAGAGAAACATACAATTGTTCCACTTTTATGGAACACTCCTCAAATATTTAATTAAATTTCATTTCTATGTGTTTAGTAAATATGAATAAAGACTTCATAAAAATGAATTAAATAGTTTGGCCTACTCCAATTTTGCACATGTATATGTTACGGCCAAAGCCCGAAATTCGGTCAATTCGCGAACTGGCCAAGAGGATTGGCCAAAGCCCGAAGTACTTGCAATTAATATTGTATATTCTACTTTGGCTGGCCATTTCGCAAAGTGACCGGGAAACCTTAGCCAAAGTCCGATGTGATAATGGTAGATTGACCGGTAGGCGGCACATCTATCGCTTCCGGTGTGACGGCCAAGGTTACAATAGACGTAATTGCAAAACCAAGTGCGGAACAAATATCTGTAAATGTAGGAGGAATCAACGCTTATGCAATTCGAAATGCCATATAGTTCAACTTGTTGTAATAAATGATGCTTAACAGTATCGTAATTGTTTTCCTCATTTGAAATTAATTAAATTCACTATTAAAACAGAATACTTAAAAATAAATAAAATGTATTTATTCTTGAGTACTTCATATTGTTATAATAGATCTGAGTACAATAGACTTAAATTTGAGAAATGCATGTACTCACTTTTTGAATACTTACAGGAATTCGAATATGAGTATATTTTTTTCCATATCTGCAGAAATTATGCAAACCTAAATTTTCAAAAAGAAATCTCCACTGACATGGTTAGACCCAGAGGGATTCGAACACAAACCGTTCGATCTGCAGCCCAATGCGCTGTCAACTAGGCTAACTCTCACACGAGCAGTGCATTCCAAGAAATGTTTTAAGGGTGACTGTCAGTCTTTTTCTGCCCCATAGAACTAATGCTAAATTTTCCAGATTACATTCTCTTCCGAAATATCGATTCATAAAATACGAACTTTTTTACAAGGGAAAAAAACAATATTAAGAATAAATTAAAATAAATATAATGACATTTATGTATCAAATATAAATAAGGACATGTAGTAGGTGAGATTCGACAGATGGTGCCAGCAAAGAAATGTCTTTAAATAGTATTAACAACAAAACTATTTTTCCTTCATATTTGTTTTAATTAGCCCTTATATTTGCTATTTGCCTTTGCAAAAAATTTCATATTTTTTGAAGCGATATTTCAGGAGACAATGTAAACTGGGATCTTTAACATTAGGTCCATGGACCAGAAAAAGACTAAGAACCACCCTTAAAGGTAGTTGACAAATTGAGTACTCAATTTGCCTTTGTATTCATACACGATATGCAACGCATTTGCTCAAGATATAATTCGTCATTTTGAAGGGCGCAAATCTAATCTTCTTCACGGTATCACTTTCTTACAGGATATACGTTCACTGAATAATTTTTTTAACAGTGTGTAAAACAATCTACTCTTGGTTTCTTTCTTCTGACTTTGGCCGGTCGCCCCAAGCCACTTCGCGAATTGGCCGGCCAAAGCCCGAAATCAAGAAAAGATCGGGCATTGACCGGTAAGTTTACAGCAACGTTGGCGCCAATTCGCGAACTGGCCGATTTCGGACTTTGGCCGTAACATATACATTGGAGAGTAGGAATGTGCACTTCTGGGCGTTTTTTTTAAATTTTAATTAATCAAAAATTAAGGTTAATTTTGGTTTTTTACCTCTATAATTTTCAAAAATATCAATGCCCGAAAATAAATCTTACAGCATTTAAAAATTTGAAAAATTTTCCTTTAATAAACGTGGGAAATTTTGCTAAATTTTGGTAATTTAAAAAAAATTCCTAATTTTTAACAATATATTACATTGTTGCCCAGAGATTCAGATTATTTTAATTGTTTCATTAAATATTGAATCACGTGATTTTTTTTCCATTGTTTAAAGTTAAAGAAGAATTCTGTTTCATAAATTACAAAAAAAAAAAAAAAAGAAAAAAAAAAAAGTGAAACTACAATATCGCGAAATTTTTAAAGACAAATTAATGGATATTTAAGTTTCTAATAATGCGGAACGTTATGGGATTGTTTCCATTAGAAAGATTCATGTACTCAATAAACTCAACTCAAATAAAATAATTAAACTAACATGGTTTTAATATCAGACAGATAACTTTATGGAATCATGAAGTTATATCTAATCAATTTGAAATTAGGTATAACCAGAAAGTAAAATTATAACACCAGAAAAGTTAGATTATTCAGAAAGCCATGTTTTTAATTGTACTATGATGTCATGAGATTTGATTTTGTTAGGATATATAATGAACAGAACAGATAACAGTCTATTAAAATTTCATGGCTTTGTCGTCTGTCATAGTTTGATGCTTAAAAATATTTTCTTGGAAGACTCATAAAATTAAGTTATGTATAAGAGATTTAATTGAAGGCTCACTTTAGCACAATAAAAACTACAAATATACTTTTAGATATAACTGCCATTCAAATTGAGGACTTTGTCAGTATACTTTACAAAGCCCAAAATTCCTTTTTCAAAAAAAAAAAAGCCAAAATAAGAAATGAATGCACCCTACAACAGTATTGCAATAAATATTTTCACCGTGAAAACAAAACAACGTAAGCCAATGTCCTGCGTCCCAGAAATAACGATAATCGCTCGTTGCCAACTCCAGATCCAAACTATAGAGAAATTGATCGAAAACATTTCATTGTACTTAATACAAAATTTCTTACATGCGGGAGAGGGGGGAGGAGACTCTTCAAAGATATCACTCTGCCTAAATGCTAAGCCATACGGTAAATTAAAATGATTGGATAGCAGAGACAGCAATATGAGTACTGTAATCCATAGGTGGTACGCCCCGCCATCAGAGATATAGCAAACACAATCAATACACTATCTATTGGAGCAACGAGAACCGCTACACTAATGGAACACTTTTTCATCCAGGTATTTGTAGTTCCCATCCTAGGAATTAGGGAAGCATAATCACGCACTATGTTGCAGATTGTACACAGATGGCGTTTCCGCCTCTTGTTTACATAGGTTTGTCAACATCCATCCCCAAGAACGGGGACTTGCATGGCAGGCATGGAACCCAACGGATGTCATAAACACCAAGCTTTGTAAAAATAGTTTAGTTGGTATCTATATACCCATGTTATCGTTAATAAATATCTAAAAATGCACCGATTTTTAAATTTACTAAGCACCTCCACTGAACACATATGCAATACACTAAGACCACATCGTCACATAGCAAACCCAATATTTGCTCGATCGTTCGTCTGAAACTTTAGACATTACGAAATAAAAGGCAGCTGTCGGAAGATTTTTCGCACACAAAAAAATTGTGTTTCTTCTTAGATTTCACATTTTCTATTTTGATGTTCATCTTCAAATGTTCTAGTTAACTGCAACATAGTTTTCTAATTTTACTCATCATTGCCTAACGCCCATCTGGGACAGTACCATGGGAAGGACGTTTAAAATCCACATCTATTTGTTGTAGATTCATAGAGAACCTAATTCCTGGAATTAAGCGAGTTCTAATTTTATCCTCTCGTATATAGGAAGGCAGATTTGGATATTTTATAATCTTAAAAAATTCAGTTAACTTCTTCTTAATAACAAAGCGTAATCATCTTCAAAATTTATAATTATAATTTTTCGTTATTATCATTCAGAGAAAATATTTAGTTGCATTATTTTAAATATGGTAACAAGAGTATGTTTTTTCAACATACACAATCATCAATTAAAATGCTTGTGAATTCAATTTTTAAGAATGCATTTTTGCCCGTCAGTGTCTAAAAATATTACACATTTTTTTGTTTTCAAAATTACATGAAAAAAGGTTTAAACACAAATTTAAGCAAGTGGAAGTGATCTCCCCACAACTTTCTCGCATATTCTTTGCCATGTCGGAGAACGCATGACATTAGCGATCAGTAGTTCCGAAATATTTATTTTTGGCATGTATTCAACATTTTTACCGAAACTATCGTATCATCCTTGGCGATTAACTCTTGAGATGCCGTTAATGGTACCCGATAATCGAATTTGTGTTTTAGAAAGCGTTTTTCTCAACCGATTCAAAAAAATTAGCACAAAATTGTACTTATAATCCCAAAATCCCGCGCCAAATTTCCTATATAAAAATCATTACTGCTTTTTAAGTTATTGCGTTTACGTATTTCTGAAAGTACTAGATAATCAACTCCTTGTTGAGTTTGGCTCAAAATTTGACAGGCGTCTGCACTATAGAAGTTCAGTCTGAGTACTGAATCTTATCTGGCTGTCTTCGTTTTAACTTATATTTAAACAGCCGAACTTCTGAACAGGTTTTCCTCAAATTTTGATTAAAATATTTATAAAATTTTTTGTAGGCAAATTTGGTGTGAAGACGGAATTCCAAATTTCAACCGTCTAGTTCCAAGCGTTTTTGAGTTATTTTTAATCACAGGCAGACATTTTTCAAACTCAGGGAGGTCTAAACCGCGGAGATTCGTCAAACTCTCGAATTTTTTTTGACGATACTATATCTTTTCTATACTACGTATACGAAAAAATAAAAAAAATATATATATAGCAATGATTTTGCACTTTTTTCTTCACGAAAATGCTATATCGTGAATGAATAAAATTCAAGACATCTGTTTAGTTTACTTATATTAACATCCCGTTTTAAAGCAACACTAGGGCTATTTTGGGACGGACCTCGTAATTTTGAACCACAGTCAGATGACGAGGACGACAACTGGGCTTGCACTCCCTCTCCACACCAGCGGGAGGACGTTTGGTCCTGACGAATTTAACGTGCAACAGACCCCCTTACACGACAGTTCTTCGGTGGAATCGGGTCTCGAACCTGAAACCCTACAGCTCACAGAGTGGGGACCTTACCACCATCTGATAAGCTATTAAATAAAAGTGTTATCCTTCCCCTCTTTCACTTGTTTAAAATTGGGAACTTTGGACAAGGCATTGCTTGATTGTTTATTTTCAGGGCCCTGTATTGAGAGTTTATGCTTAAAAGTAAAATAATAATAAATAAATAAATATGCATTTTGGACGGGGTTTTTTTTCTCCCCGGTGGACTGAATATAAAATTTTACACACAATTACAATTTCACAAGATCACATACCAAATTTTATTTATTTCAGAGACTTACTTGATAGCTTGGTGGTTTTAATCCAAAATCTGATAAAGCTTTACACTTTAGATACAAAAATTTATTAATTCAGATCTTTGCCATTTATTGTAATCGTGTTCGCTTGCAGCTCGGACAAACTCTTGTCCTCTGAATGGATTTCGTTGAAAATTTTTATATTCGATTAAAAAAAAAACCATTAACCATATTGCAGCCGTCTTGATTGGTTTGGTTTTTTGGCACAAGGGCCATGGTGCGCCAGACTAAGTAAAATTCTTTCAAGTTAAAATTTCGAAATTCCTTAGTATAGGAAACAATATGGAATAAAAATGAATAGTAGGTAACTTTCAAAAAAGAAAGAACAGTAGACTAAATATGTGAATAAAAACCAATTGATTTTAGAAAGGGTAAGAGGTTATCATGTGGAGTTTTTCCAAGTAAAGTAGATAAAACAATATTATTAGATTTTAAAAAAATGTACACGCTGTGTATAAAAATCTGGGTATTCAGAAAGTATATGTTGGATGGACATAGTGCAGTTGCACCGAGAATATATTGGAGCTTGTTCTAACAGCAGATGACGATGTGTATATTGATTATGACCCAGCCGTCTTGAAGTACCCTCAAGTTATTCTGCTCAGGCAGACGACTACTTGGCTAATCATAGAATTTTTTGATGATTATTACTTTTTTGTATGCAAGAAAGGGAAAAGTATTTTTTTTAAACACCTTATTAATATAATAAAATTTATTTTATTTTCGTATTTAATTTACAATTCATTATTAGAAATATGAGATCATTTTTCCTCAGATACATTTCCAGTAAGCGTCGCTTGAATGGAACCAAAATTTGATTAAACCAATAGACTAATAGTCAATTAAATCCTAAAAATAGCGTATTGTCATCAAGAACACATAAGTATAGAAAATTTTAAAACTTACTTACATCAAGAAGCGAAAGAAAAATTTATTGCAAATTTGTCTTTAAAAGTGCAAAACCAGTTAGACAAAAGTATGTAATACTCTTTACATACAAAGATTATACATCAAAATTAAATGGTATGAAAGCAATGTTGGAGTATTTCGAAATAATTTAATGAGAATTAATTTTAAGAAATGTTCTTTTAAGTTGCAAAACATACCCTAAGTGGAGTTAAGAAAATTCCTCATAGCAATTTCTGTTAACTACTTCAACACTTATAACCAAAATTAGTGTATAATCTTGACTAAAGATTTCATTAACATTTTGAAATTATTTTTATTGAGCAAAGTGCATCAAAATTCTTATCTTTTTTTCCATATTGGGGATTGCAGTTAATTTTTAGAACAAATAAAGGGTCTTGAGAGGGAAAATATTTGTATTCCTATTCTAAAATTTTATTACTTCATTAATCAAGAGAAAAATCGAGGAGTGAATGTTCCTGCAAAGTACACAATGTGAAGTGTTTCTGTGTTTAACTTCGTCACATAGTGCAAACAGTCGCAAATATGATTTAGAATAGAATTGCTTCTCTTTTATCTATTCAATCAAGAATGCAAAACTAAGATTCATATATCTAGATTGTTGCGTTTTTAGGTTACCATATTCATATATACAAAAATGCACCGACCACTGTGACAGATTTGTCCGCAAATGATATAGGCCTACAATTTTAATGTTGGAATTGCATACCAAATTTCATTTATCTACCTTTTTCTAATTTTATGCAATCGTTGTTATATGAGTAAACGGATAGATTTAAAAAAAAAAAAAAAGGGCGAATTTCTCCCCAGGACTGTAGGATGCCTACAACATGAAGTTTCATTAAAATCTTGAGAAAGTACCATAGTTGTCAAAAATTACAAAGTATTCTTAATATATAAGAATGAAAAATACAAAAACAGACACAGAAATTTCTTTTAATGAAAACATCTTTATTTCTCAGTTGTAAAAACATTCAAAAATTGGCTCGGAACATATGTTTAATACAAAATCTTTGGCTCTTTAACAGCTTGATATTATTTGTTACAAACATATATGGTATAGGAACAATAGAAATCACAGAAAAGTATATCATTCAGTAGTCTAAGTTTTAAAAAAATAAATTATCATGAAACAAAAATGATAGTAATGACCAAATCATCTAATATGTATATAAACTAATGTATGTGGCAAAGAAATTGACTTCATTTTTTTTTGTTGTTTACATTTCACTATTGCCATTCAAAAGAAAGTAATAAGACCTTTGGCAGCTTGCTTGTTCGCCCAGATTATTGGCTTTATAGACAATGAAACAATTAAAATGGAAAGTATTTGTTTAGTTATTTATTTTTTAAATTTCAAAGTGCTTTTGATACAGCGGAAAGACATACTTTACTTGAATCAGTCTACTATAAATTATTGGGGAGCAAGTTAAAAATGGTAATATTGCGAATAAAAGCGGAAGTAAAAATCTTTATAAAATAAAAAAATTTATAAAATAACTGCTAAATTCTGATCAGTCATTTAATGAAATAACTAAGAATTCTATTAAATAACCGAATTATATATTTTAATGGTAACATACACATATTTTAATTTATTTAAGCAGTAATTTGTTTAAGACTCATTTCATTTGATTCATGTTTCACTCATTCACTAGTAATAGTTTAACAGCAAGAAAAGTAAGTAATCGAAGCACACAGGCTAGTCACCAAAAAAATAACCTGTTTCAAAGTAGGAGGCAATATTAAATAAAAGTAATTTTTTTTTCTTTTCTTTAAAAAACTGTACAAAGAATTTTTTCTAAAACAATTAATGCACTGATCGTATTTTACCATTTAACAAAATGCTTAAAATTGATATTGTTTGCATAGATACCAATTAAGGCAGAATTTCATTAAAAATTTGCCATTAAATCTAAAATAAATTAATAAAATTGAGGACTTCTAAAATACTATATACAAAATCGCGCAATACGATTTTCTCCCTGAGAAATGAACATATATTTATACAAAGGAAATGCATATCGCAGACATAATGACTACAAAAATGACTGGTCGTTTACTATCCTACGTATTAAAATCTACATTTTGCCTTGTCTTTTATTGTGGGCATGCAACATTATAAAGATGTCCAGCTGAATTTATCCAAAAATAATGGTCTGGATTCAAACAACCACATGATTCACTATGCAAGTACTACACTGAATATGGGAAATTCCTTTAAGTGATTATTTGCAAGTACTATATCAATGGATAAAAAGTTATTTCTAGACATTATTAAATCATTCCTTCTATATGACCTTTTCTTTTCACCTGTTTCTCACTGTACATATATTTCTAAAATATGCAAAGCGTTAATATAAACATAAGTAATAATATCAATAGCATCCGATATTTTATGATTCAACAAAAAGTTATCCGAGAAGAGGGGAAAAAAATTATCGTAAAATACTTATATAATTAAAATTGTTTTGGAATTATAATAATGGGTCGATATTTTACAACCAGTTTTGTATACGAATACTCAAAATTCGTACTTTTGCAACATGTGGTATAAACGATCTGGCTTCTAAAGGAAGAACAAAAAAAGGAGGAGGGGGACAATTCCATATATATCTTTTTAAATAAAAGAGAACCATTAAAGTATAAAATCATAACAACAATAGAAGCTGGGATTAGTTAGGTTGCTTTTTCACATAGCACACAAAAACACTTTCGTTAATTATGTTGATAGCTTGTTGTTCCGAAGAAAAGAAACAAAAACTTTCCGTGAAAATACTATTATTTATACAAGGGGTGACTTTGAATAGTCTTCCTTTATACACACAGTGTTGTTTCGTACCTTTTCTTTTGAACACCCCTTGTACATATATAGAATAAATTAGATGTGATAGCTAATCTTTCACTTCTATAGTCTGTTTCAGACTACCAATAAATGTTTCATTTTCATTAATTGCCAACCATGTTTCACTCTACTTATGAAAAAATAACAGCAAATTATCGTGTTCGATAAAAATCACCAACTTATATGTTGGTTGGTTCCTTCTGATAGTCTTCTCTCTCTCTCTCTTTCTTTTTCTTCCTTCTAACAATTACAACATTCTGAAAAATTTCTATTGCAAAAAGTTCATATAGCTTGAGGAAGAAATTTTTGAAAGCCCTCAATGCCCAATTCTCGAATACCATTCATCACAATCTACAAAGAAAATATATATATACATTTATATTATGCATGCTTTTTATTTGCCTCAAATAAGCTGATACAAACAACTATAAAGTTTCAAACATAAAAATTAAATCTTGAAAAATATCTATAAGAATATTATAATAATAACTGCTTAGATTACAATTATTGTATTATCTATGTTACCATTTGTGCATACCCTCCAACAACTATTATCTAGTTTTAAGCAGAACTTCTTATAGATTTATTATATATAATGAGTATCAACAATTTATTAAAAAATAGATATTTCCAAAGTGTTTTAATTAATTAAAAACAAATATTTTCAAACACTACTCACAATTATATAACATTTATTAATGAATAAAATGCAAGTGAAATAATTTTATTTAAAAAGAATCCAACAAAATGATTTTGTTGATCAAATAAATTAGCCCTTTTTGTTAGACATTTGCAATTTTTTCATTATATAGCAATTTTACTTTTTTTTTTTTAGGTCATCATTGTCCAGTTTAATATCGTAACAACTCCCATATACATTTTAGTAATGAAGAGCGATTCCAGTATTTTTGTATACATGTTGGAACAAGATTTTTCTTTTTCTCTGTCTATTATTTAAACAATGCTAACAATTCTTTCATTACAAAAAGTACTGTTGTGAACAAGGATTTGAAAAGAAGGTATTTTTGTAGGGCTTCGGGAAGGAGGAGGTGGTTTTTCACTATATGTCAATAAATCGGTAATTTTCACATACTTTCATAGCAACTACGGAAATTCTATAGCTGTTGAAGAGTATGTTTGTGAATAATAATAATTCATAAAATAAAAATTATAAAATTTACAAATTACAAAAAAAGGGGGGGGGGATGGAGAAGAAATTCCTTGTAATGATATTTCAAAAGGTTACAAAATAGAAGAAAAAACTTCATTGTAAAATTCAATCTAAACAAATTTAGGGAAACCATAAAAGAAGTTCATAGAAGAATATTTAAAATGCATTTCTGCATCAAATGAGAGGAGAAAAAAGTTTTTCTACGTAAGTGTGAACTGAATAAAAGTTGAAATGAATTTGGACTCTCAGATGTAAAAGCTACTTGAAATACAAAGATTTCATTGACTATATATTAGCTTGGCTGTGTAGATATTTGATGAATTTGTATAAAAAGGAAACAAATCATAACTTGCAATTTAATAGTAAACTTTGATAAATTTCTTCTTGAGATGTTAGATATTTTACAAAATTCAGTAAAGAAAAATTAATTTAACATTAACACCCATACATTTGGTATTTTTAAATTCTTGCTTAAGCAATTACCATATGATTAATAGAGCATTACTTGTTGAATGCTCTCACACTTCACAACTGTCATGCCTAAATACCAGTTTAGTTTTCTCACATAATCAGGAGCACATGCATTCTTATTCCTTGTGTTTATCAAAAAAATCTTTTTATTTTACTCCTATGTCGAGATATAATCATTGTATGCATTTGTATATAGTAATTGTCATATCTGATGTACCATTAATCCCTAGAATTTCACATCTCCCAAAGTGTTAATATGCAAGGGACTAATCAGCATTTAAATAGTGTTTAACAATTGTTCTTTTGTACTATAATACACTCAGTGTAAAAATTTACTATTAATTAAGAAAGATAAGAATAGGTAAGTCCATTGGCAAGTCTGAGGAGAAATGTCTTCAGTTGCTCTACTAAAATCCTTATCTTAAGAGGACACTTACCCAAATCTTAAAGTTAAAGAGAATTAAATATTTGATTCTTTATTTCTTTTTATGTCATAGTCCAGATTTCAGCAAATGTTCTTCATAATATTAATGTCATTTTACAATCAAATGCAATATTGGCCTACTAACATCATCACATTTTATATGATTCAAACTGACTTGCTGATACGATATAAAATACATTTTATCCTTTTGTATTATTAGAAACTCTATTATTTATTATTAGAAACTCTAAGTTTTAAAAGTAAATTTAATAGAAATAGCTACAAATTTGAAAAATTGAATTAATTTCTATTAAAACAATTTCTAAACTTCAAAAATAAAAAAAGTAAGACCTACCTCTGCATGTCTTTTCTTCTCTGCAGTAATCTAAAAATGATACAAGAGAACAATTAGAATAATATAAAGCAAAACCCCTTACAATATTTATTTTATACACAATATCTGCTATAAACACTTTTAAGATAGTATGATTTTAAAGGGTAAAATATAATTTTGGTTTAATTATACATGCAGTAAATGCTGCTCATTCATTAGTAAAGGTATAGTAATAATAGATACATCAGAAACAAAACAAAATATCCCTAGTATCACCATTATCATTAGGGCATAATGACAAAAACACAGTACAACCATGTATTTTCTTTGATTGGCCTATACTAAATAATAAAGGAGATTATTTTATACTAACACCGCCTATTGCTATAATATAATAAATTACACCTAGAAACATAGATTATCGTAATCGGCGAGTTATTTTATTTACCAAGATGGGACTCAAAATGCTTTCAAGAAACATTAGCTAAATCAAAATTCATCAGTGGCCACATTTGAATCAATGACTTAGTAATTCAACCAGGAAACTTCATTGGATGAAAATAGTAACCCCTTCCCTCTAAAACCTCTTCCGCTCTTTTATAAATAATGCGGACAAATATTTATAAAATTTGAGAGTCTTAATTTCACCACATTTTTTCCTTTTGAAGTAAATAACTGAGTTATCCCAGATTTAAATCTACATAATATGCCAAATTTGAATGCACTTAAAATGGTAGTACATGTATTAATGGATTCACACTAAGGAGGCAATTAAAAAAACAAGATGATGTTCAACCAAATATTATTGTGTGAACTAGAAATAGATTCTAACAACATCATAACACAAAGATGCAACTTGCAGAAACAGAAAAACCTATTAATATTCATACTACCATATTTCACATAACTCCATATGCTCTACCTGAAGCAACAACAGCTTATAAAAATACAGAAATCCCTTAAAGAATTATTAATGTACAAGAAACAGTACATAATACATTACATTAAGTAACAGCAGATAGTAAAAAAAGAACATATTTTAGTTTAAATACTAAAACTAATTATTCTCTCAAACATTTCATTTCTACTATGAAAGCCCCAATATATTATTGAAACCATAGGAAAATTAATAAAAATAACTTAGTTTAAAATTATTTAATTCAGAATAATAGGATGTCCAGTATAAAAATTCAAAAGGTATTTATTTAAAGTAAGAGAATCATATGTGACTGATAATAAAGTTTTACACTATGAATATGAATTTTTTTTTTAATTAAATGTTTCCATTCAAGTTACTTATGGACACTAGCAATAACTACTTGTAACAGCAGGGATAAACTCACTGCCTTTTTTCAGATTCTAAGATGAAAAGACCAATTTTCATTTTGTAAGTAGAACTTGCATTAAACTTCTTTAAATTTGAGAAATATCCCCTTAAATGCAATTAATGTTAATAAATATCCACTTTTAGATATTTAATATCAGCAATAATTTTTATGCCTTTAACCTGGACACCTTATTTATATCTAAATCACATAACATGCAAATAATGAATAAAGGATATAAAAAAACTGAGCATTACCTTTTTTTCACCGAGTGCTGCAAGAAATTCATCAGTGTTATACAGAATGCTGAGGCTATACTTTGATGAAGCAACAGAACTCTCTCTTGGAAATTTTCCACTTTTGCTTTTCAAAACAGACTTGGACTTTTTCAATGAGTTTTTACATAATGATAAAATTTCATTTTTGCTTTTAGGTTTTTTAGAACTTTGAGAATGGTCTATTTCAGTTGTAAATCCATTTTTGTTGTTTAATAAATCCATTTTTGTTACATTGCCAATGTTTTCAATTTCTGAAGTTACATCGGGATTCTTATTCTCTTCAGAAAAGTTTAAAACTTGTTTTCCATATTTATCATTAAATGATGTTAAAGAAATTTTATTATCAAAATTGCTTTTCACTTCATCCAAATTCAAACATGCAATTTTAGAACTGGAATCTTCCAAAATGTTTATTTGTTTCATAGATTCCTTACTTAGTTTACAAATTTCCTTATTTTTTTCAAGAAAAGTTTCAGAGTTAGTGTGCTCTTTTATTTCAAAATCAAGATTTTCCGAATTTGTTGAAGTTGGGCATGCATTACTATCATTATCAATCAAATTGTTAGAAATCGAACTTTCAGAAATAGTACTAAATGATTCATTGGCTTCTACAACTGTCAAACATTCTTTTTTTGCATCAATAGAAGAAATGCATTTTTCCGATTTCTTGGACTTTGAAAGAGTATATGCATTCTGCAGTGTGTTATGAAGCAATTTTCTTCGTGATCTGCTACACATGAACAATTTTTTTTTCCTTATGATTTTGGAATTCTGTTGTTTTTTGAGTGACGTAAATGATTCACTTGATCTTTTAAACTTTTTAGAGATTTTGAGATCAGTAACTTTTTTATTATTTTGTTTCCCTTTCTTAGAATTCTTCTTATGAATATCAGATTTATTCTCAATATTGCCTGAATCTTGCTTGGAATAAACACCCGATTTTTCTATATTTTTACAATTTTTTTTCTTAGTTTCATAACTTGCATTGCCAAAAGAAGCAATTTCACTCTGAAGGTCTGATTTTGGACTAGTTTTTTCAGAATTTTGACTCTTATCAACCATTGAATCTTCTGTCACTCCAAGTGCTTCAGAAATTTGTTTAGTGAAAGCTAAATCTTCTACTGAAACTTTCGCCCATTTGCGAGCAGAGTAACATTGTCCTGTTCCATTTTCATCATCGAAATCTTCTGTAGGATAAACTGTAGTTTCATCAGGAAAAGAAAATGTATTCATAAAGTCACTTTTCTTTTCAGATGAATCAACCAGTAAACTATGGGACATATACCGATGCGAAAAATTATTGCCTAGAACTAGCTTCGAAATATCGCATGAATATTCAGCTATATTGTATAAAACGTTGTTGACAGATTGAGCTATATCCATAGTTGTTTCATACATAGTGATTATCTTATTCTGAAATTCATCTGGCCATACATTGTCATCAATAAAGGCAATCAAGCTAGAAAATAGTGTTGAGCCTGTAGCTTTTTTCAAAACTGATTCTCTAATATTTTGTAATAAAGTTAAAAATGGATTTTCATTTTCATTTGAGAATGATGAATCTAAATTTGTAATAGGCACAGTTTGCTCAAAGTTTTTACAGATTTCTACACATGAATTTGCTTTAACATCATCAAGAGTAATTTTTACTTCAGAAGAAATGTTTAATCTTTCAAGTAAAACAATAGGTTGATGTGAAAAGAGTTCAGAACCCAAAGAAAAAGCTGGATCTTCAAAGGAATACACTTTTTCCCTTGATATGAATTTCTTTTTTATCAGGTTTTGTTTAATGGAATTCAGTTCCAAGTAAAGCAAATGTAGATCAATGTCTTTTGTAATGCCATTTTTCTTAATTCCCATTTGTTCATGATAAATCTTCTTTCCAAATTTAAACCTTCCTTCAAATTCTTCTCGAATTGCAAGGAGTTTGCAGCAGAATTGCTTAAAAACATCGACGGATGAGGACTTGTGGGAATATTTACTCCTAAATGCAGACAGAAGTAAAGTAGAATTTTTTTTCAGATTTTCAATATGTAATTTATTATCTATATATTTTGCAAATAAATCACCCTTCACATTTTTTTGGGAAATGAATTTGTAAAGTAAAATCTTTTTTATTTGAAAAAAGAATTGATTAACTTCTTTTGCATATTTTATTAAGAGAAGTATTTCTTGGAAGAAACTATTAAAATTTTCTAAATATTCAAGCTTTAAGTAATCAAACACAATTCGCTTTTTCATCGGGAAAAAAGTCATTCCTTCATGTCTCTTCTTTATTGTAGATCTTTTATCTAAAGAGGCAATAGTTTCATCTTTTTCACATAAATCCAAATTATTTTGATTATTTTTGGTATTGAAATTTCTGAAATCAGCTGCATTGTCTGAAGTCTTAATATCTACTTTTTGCTTCAATTCTACAGATTTCGCAGTACTATTGCAAAATTTAGTTTTGATTGGTCTTTGTTTTTCGGAATTAAATTCGTAACTATTCTGCTTTTTATCTTTATATGTTTTCAGGGATTTTTTTACATCTGGCACATATCCTGTTTTATTATTATTTGAATCAATGTACATTGAAAAATTTTCTTCAGGAATTTCATTTATTCCATTACTTTTTTCAATGCAACTTTTAGAAGAAAACAGTTTGGAACTTAAGGTTTTATAAGTTTTCTTCATAACTGATTTCTTTGTTTTCTTTATTTTGCATTCAAAATTTTCAACTTTCTTTTGAGTATATTGTTTTTTCATCTTATTTTTTATCTGTTGAAAATTTGTTATCTTCTTTGGAATAATTTGCTTTCTGGAATGTTTTTGTAAAGCTTTTGTTTCAGATGATTTGATATTTTGATTTTCTATTTTATTATTCAAAACTTTGTTCTCCCTTGAAATACCACAACTATCATTTTGATCTTTCAAAAAATTGTTTTCAGTGGAGGATAAAAATGCACGTATATCATCCAATGTTTCAATGAATGAATCATCATCTGAAAAGGAATCTGAAATGACTGGGATTATACTATTTTGCAATTTTACAGGAGCTGACACAGATGAGGTCTTGACTCCTGAAGTTTCGCTACAAGAGATGCTCAAATGTTCAGATAAAGACAAACCTGTATGCTGATTTTTTATTTCTTCAGAGAAGTTAGAGGATACTTTCTTATTGACTTTATCATTTGTATTTAAATATGCCAAATCTAAATGCAAAGCTTCTTTTTGTTTCATGGCACTCTTTGGGAATTTTCCCATCATAGTTTCTTTAGAAGAATTCATTTTCCGTTTTGTTTCAGATAGTTTGGTATTTTGACTAAAATCACGAATAGTTTCATATTTCTTTGAATCTGCATAATTGTCGATTCTTTGTTTAAAGTCACCTTTATGATCTTGGGGAAACAATGCATGTGCATTATCTAATCTCTCAGTAGATGAATCCTTACATTGTAGTGATTCTTCAATAACTGGATATATGACATTTTGAATATCATCTTTGGATAATAAAGCAGCAGGTGAAGAATTTTTCATTTTTGCCTTGGCTTTATCACAAGAACTCAGCTGCTCAGGTAAGGATGGAGCCATATAAAGATTTTTTGCTTGCGTATGGAAGTTAGATGAAATTTCCAAATTGGCTTTATCATTAGACTTTAAATTTGAAAGTGAAGTCCTTTCTTTCATATTCACAAACCTCTCTGGCAATTTTCTCTTTGAAATTTCCACAGAGGACTTCTTTTTCCTTTTTGTTTCAGATAATTTGATATCTTGACTTAAATTACTATTAATACCAAATTTTCGAGATACAGTACTGTTTTTACTATCATATTTTACAGAGCAGTTACCAGTATCTGACAAAAAAGCATGTTTACTATCTGAAATTTCAACAAATGTATTATTAATCTGAAAGCCACCAGAGAAGTCTGGGTTAATATTATTCTGCAGTGACAAAGTATTTTTGGGAGACAAATTCACTGGTGAAGAAACAGATGAATTACATAATTGAACAGTTCCATCATGAGAGTTTATGGAATGTCCGGGTGAGGATGGAATTATACATGGATTTTTTATTTCAACAGAAAAGTTAGATTCTTTTGTGCTGACTGCCAAATCGGAATAAAAAGTTTCCTTTTTTTGTTTTGTGCACTTCTTCTGCAGTTTTATCTTTGAAGCTTCTTCAAAAAAATTCATTTTTCGTTTTGTTTCAGGTGATTTGGTATTTTGATCTAAATTACTAATAGCTTCACATTTCATTGAAACAACATAGCTATCATTTGTCTGTTTGAAGCAGCCATTATAATCCTGAGGTAATGCATGTGCATCATCCATTTTCTCAACTAATGAATTTTTGCACTGAATTGATTCTGCAATGACTGGATTTAAGGTATTCTGAACAAGTGTGCCATCTTTAAGTAATAAAGCCATAGGTAAGAAGTTATCCTTTTCTGTTCTGGTTTCTTCACAGGAATTCAAATGTTCAGGAAAGGATGGAATCTCATAAAGACTCTTTGTTTGTGCTTGAAAATTAACCGTTTCTAAACTGATTTGATCATCAGTTTTAAGATTTGCCAAATCTGAATGGGAAGTTCTTTTTTTCTGTTTCGAAAGCCTCTTTAATGTCTTCGAAATTTTCTTCGAAGTATTTTTTTTCTGTTTTGTTTCAGACAATTCAATGTTTTGATCTAAATTAGCACTTGTTTTACACTTTTTTAAAACATCATGGTTGTCATTTGTTTTCTCGGAACAGTCATTATATATCTGAGAAATAAATGTATTTTTATTATCTAATGCATCATCACTCTGAAAAGCATGAGAAGATGCAGGTTTCCTATTATTCTGGAATTTTGAAGGACTTTTGAGTGATGAAATAATGGAAAAGTCATTAACTTTTATTTGAATTTTATCACTGGAATTCTTTAAATGTTCAGATACAGATGTACACGAACTTTTTTCCATAGGGATTTTCTGATTTGTATGTTTTTTTGTTGGAGGAAGAAGAAAAGAATTTAAAATAGAAGAATAACTGAGAGCTATTGTGATATCTTCAGACTTATTCATTTCTTTTACAGTGTTACACCTATCTTCTAAAATATTAGAGCAATAAGAAGATTCTTTAATCTCTTCAGAAATACTTGTATGAGAAAATTTTTGTTGCCCTTTTCTAGAAGATGATTCGTCACATTTCCTAACTGAATGTGTCTCGTCAGCTATTTTGTTTAGAAGTTCAGAGAGTGGGATGTCTTCTTCATCCATTTCATAATTTCTCATACAATCAACTGGTGTATTTGAAAACTGAGCACAGTCTTTAACAGAAGGTAAAGACATAGTTGTTTGTTCACCTGCAATATTGACATCACAATTCCCACTGTTTTGAATGGTTGAATTGCCATGAGATTCTAAAGGCATGGTTGTCTGATCATCTGGCAAACTTGCATCAGAATTAATATTGTCGGTAGTGTTTGAACTACTAAGAACTTCTAAATTAGTATTTGTTTCATCACCTACTGTATCTATGTAAGATTTAGTGCTGACTGGAATACTTGAATTGGAAAGACTTTCTGAAGAAAAAATTATTTCCTCATTTTTTGAATTCATATCAGAATCAGGATTATTCAAAATTGTAGAATAATTGTCACATGCTGAAGGCATTGCTATTTCATTCTCTGCAGAGTACATAGCAGAATTGGTGCAATTTGAAATATTTGAAAAGCTATTACATTCTTCATGAAATCCAGATTTGGTATAAATTGAATTTTTATTCTTTAAACAAGAGTTATTTGATGCAGAATCAAATGGAATAGTAGACAGTGATACATTTCCACTGCAGTTATTTTTCACAATGGAGTTTGAGTTTGAGATAGGAACTTTGAGATAAGTTCTAGAAGAACAGTGTAGTTGAGTTCTATCATTTACCATTGCACCTTCAGAATTTATATTTTTTGTAACACTTGGAATAATAGGATGTCTCTGACTAGCTGAATTGAATAGAGTACATTGAATTATCTTTCTTGTGGATCTTCGGCATTGTTGCTTTTTCTTTAAGTTGGTGTTGGTGCAGGAAAGTGCTTTGCAGTTGTTTCTGGTAGGAATTTTATTTCCTTTCTTACACTTGTTATTTTTATCTGTAAAAAAAAAAGAAAAGAAAATACAATTACAAATAAATATTAAGGGAATAAAGTCAAAAATAAATGTTATTTAAAATCAGATCTACATCCCTTTAAATTGGGTATTTTCACTGCAAAAAAAAAAAAAAAAAAGTTTCTTTAGCCCACAATTGAAAATAATTAGGCATGAGAAATCATATATACAAGACTTTAAGGAATGAGTGACAGGAAGCTTAAAATTACAAACAATGAGGCCTTCCACTTCTCGAGCAATGAAATTAAATCATTATTGCACTTATATTTTTAAAACGGGGGGAAAAAATCCAATGCTGATTTTGATTTCCATAACCCTGATTGTATAAGTAGAAAGACATTCATAGCTTTTATTCTATTAATCAATGTTAAATAATCCAAAAAATAACCATAATAAATAATGATTATTTACTCTTCTTTTCATAAAGATAAAATATGCATCATACAAATGTAAAAAAAATACAATTAATTTACAATTTATAATATAATAAAAGATTTTTTTACCTTTAGTTTTCTCCCCATCTTCAGAAAGAATTTGTTTTTCAGTATCTGGTATAGATTTTGTACTTTCTTTTTCTGTGTTTTCAGTATCATCAGTTACTACCAGTTTAACATCTTGCAAAGTACTGACAATATTTGTCATATGTGGAGAGTTTATTGGAAGTTGAGTAATGTTCTTGTTGTTCAATGTAGGAATGTAAAAGCCATCAGTGTTTATCTGATTTGTACTGTGTAATGGCCTATTGATAATATTAGTCACAAGAGGCAACTTATTTTTTCTGGCTGGGTTAGGTAAAATACTATTTGAGAAAACAGGCAAAATATTTGACACGGCTGATGTAATATTATATGAGGAAGCAGACGATTCATTACTTAGAACAGTAGAATATTGAGAAGTATTTGATAATGTTGTGTTTATAACATTTGTAAAAAGAGGCAAATTATTTTTTTCAGTTGGAACAGGTAAAATTATATCATTTGTTGGTGCAGATAAAACATTACTTGATACTGTCAATGAAGTATTGTTCACAGAAGCAGACAAAGCATTACTTGGACCACTAGAGCACTGAGTAGAATTGGATAATGGCACTTTAACAAAGTTTGTCGGAAGAGGCAAATTATTTTTTCTAGTTGGAGCTGGTAAAATAAAATCGTTTGATGATGCAGATAAAACATTACTTGATATTGTTCGAGAAGTATAGTTTACGGAAGGTGGCAGAACATTACTCAAGGTGGAAGAAAAATTGTTTGAAAATGTAGACATAATCGAATCATTAGAGGTTGTTGATACAACAGAGGAGTTTGAGGAACTGAATAAAATGCTATTATTAGGAGGAGCAAGTGAATTAGTAATACTTGTTTGGAAAGGAATATTAATATTTTGAGTACAGTTACTCATACTTGAAAAAACAGGCAAAGATGTTTCACATAAATTGGAATTTTGCATTGGTACAGTAGGTCTCGTAATGATTTGATAAACAAAATTGTCTAGAATAAGATAAGATGAATTAGGCATAAAATTTGGATTCAAGCATGTAGACAGGAACTGTGGCTTCTTAAATTGATTTGATGATAAGGGAAAATTATTATTCTGGAACATAGTCATTGAAGAATATCCAGAAGTATTGCATTCAGTATTAGCTGGTTCAATATTGTCTATTTTTCCAGGGATCAGTGGCTGAAAATGTGAAAGCAAAGAAAGGTCACTTGATTGGTCATCAGAAAGTATTTCATTCGTAACATTTGAACGATTGGTATTTAATTCAGAAGGAAGAGTTGCCGTTTCACAAGGAGAACTTTGAATATCAGATGGCTCATTAAGAACAGAAATAGATTCATTTGTATTTGTAACATTTACGGCTAAATCAATTGCATTACTGCTTTCAATATTAATTGATTGAATACTATATGTTTTTTCTGGAATCAGTTGTCTATCTTTCAAATCAGAATTTAGTTTTTTTGGTGCCTCAATAGGCATTGTCACTAAAGATTTGTAAATTGCATTTTTGGTGGGTACAGGCAATGAATGGTCAACCAAGTGAATTTTTTCCACACTACTTGAAGTATTTGTTTCATTAGTTTCTGATTCAGATGACAGTCTTGATGTTTCTTGAGCAGAATTTTGAATAATAGAAAAGCCAACAGAAGTCGACTCATCTGTATTCGCAAAATTTAAAGTATCAGGGTAAATGTCATTAGTGACAAGCATTTTATTATCAGCATCTTTATTATCAGCAACATATGGATTCTTTAAATGACAGTCAACAACATCTTCAGCGACATATTCTTCTAGATTTAAGCAATTGGTTTTATAAACTTTTTTAGATACTACACTTCTTTTGTGACATTCATCAGAATTCAGATGCCTTGATTTTCTGAATGACATATAAAAATCTGTTTGATCTAAAAGGAAACAAAAATATTAATATAATTCAACTATAAAATTAAAACTGGATTTTGCCTTTTTAAGTAATTTATGATTCAACATGCAACTGTGTTAAACTGCTGAGTTTCTAAATTTCAAATATAATTTTTAACTTTTTTTATAATAAAGCAAACATTTTTAATATGTTAACATTTGAAAAAAAGAAATGTGTAAGAATAGAAGAGCATGAAGAATATTTCTAACAAATTCAATCAAACTGTATCTGAATTTTTTTTAAAGAATTTTTTCAGAACAAAATTCAAACTAGACAACAAAACAAAGCATAAGAAATAATAATTTTAAAAAAATACAAGGTGTTCCAAAATATTTTAATTGATCTCATAACATTCTTATTCTTTTTGGAATTTTGAGCTCTTTCCTTAACACAAACTTTGATCAATGACTAAATTTTTCTTTCCGTGAGGAACTCTAGTAGAGATAATATTTATTAGTCGGATAAAAAATAGTATTTAGCGTATATCCACAACTTAGCATGGTACACAGAAGGAACAAAGATTCTAATCAATAATTAAAATTAGTAAATTTGTAAATAATCAATAATTAAAATTAGCAAATTTTTAGATTTGAACCACAAATTTATGAAATGAATAACTCATAATAACTGCTCAGATAACTAGTGCAAAAACTACACTGGTCAAAATCACTCAAGTATTGTTTATTAAAATTAAATATTGGTGAATTTTATATTTATTTATTTGCTTTAGTTATATCGAGATTGTAAACCCAAAATTTTTCTTTTTAGGTGCTGTTTGCAGATTAGCAAATGAATATCAAATCTGCCATTTTGTAGTTATTTACATATTTTTGTTTAACAAGAATTTATTCATAATTAAAAAGATTTTATAATCAATTTCCTATTAACTTCCTAATGTGTAAAATTTTAACAATTGCATGTTTGTGTATTCTCAACGAAAATTCACCATTTTAACATTTTCAAAATTTAAATATCTGTTAATCAATTTAATTAGATTTTGATTCCATATATGTAGACCTCCTGGCCAACCAATTGGAGAAAAAATGATTTCAAGATTCCATATTATTTATAATATTGAATGATAAAATAAGGATTAAAAAAAAAACTAAAATTTGGGGGGGGGGGGGAATATGTGTTTTACCTAACTTAGCAAAGAAAACTAACTAGTATAATTGAAACAATTTTCTCATTTCATTATACATTCACATTTAACACATTTTAAGAGGGAGGGAAAAAAATCCTTATTGTCCTGCATTATTTTTTTCAACTGAATTTATTTACAGATTAATAGATTGAAATTTTACTACTAAATTTCATGCATTTTAATAATTTTGCATACAAATATACAAAAAAATTGCCTTTGAATTAGACTTTTTACTGTAATTCTACTCATAAAAAAACATTTATTTAATACTAGAAAATGCACCCATCTAGAAAGGTTGCATCAACAATATCCAAGACCTGATTATCACAGATTAATTAACAAAAGTTGTTAAAGAAACTCTCATGCAAGTTGCTTAACAGCTTAAGAAATAAAAAAGGGGGGGGGAAATGATGGTTTGTATTTTATTTTCAAAGTAAATATATATTAACATTAAAAGTAAACAAAAGTGCAGAATTGTATGAGGTAAAAAACAATACTCAAATCAAAACCAATAATCAAAAACAGATTTTAACAAATTGTGATGCACTAACAGAAAAAATACAATACTGAATAAGGAGAGGGGGGGATGGAAGAAAATATTAGCAATAGCTCCACAATTGATCCATCAAGAAAAATTTTAATGAATTAGCATAAATATAAAATAATAAAAATTACAGATTTCATATAATTGGCCTTTACTGCAATTAGCATAACATAATGAATATAAAGAGTGAAGTTTACAATCCCATAAACTAATTTTCATACATGGTTTGAGCTTTCACATACCAATTCAATCATTTGAACATACTGATAAATCAGTCATTTTGAACAAATAAAACTTTCTGAATTATTTCATACCAAAACAGAAGTTGATTTGCACAACCATTAACGACACAGATAAAAAGGGCAGTGATATTTTTTAAACTCCAAATAGCATTATAAACAGCACTGAATGAATATTACAGAATTAAAGAGGTAAAAAATTTCATAACAAGGTTGTACTTTCTCATTTTTCTCCTCATCAAAAAATCAAATGATTCATATTTGAAACACAGGCAAAACATTAATATATTTATTAAATTTTAACTACTTACAACAAAGGAAAGCAAAGTACGTATGCACAAATATATTTGATTCACACTCAGTAACAGCTTTTTGAACAATTTCTTTAACACTTGTAAAAGCCTGCATTGAAAAAAAAAAAAAAAAAAATAGAACATCAGTTATGTATCTAAATGTTTTCATAAATCAATATCATTTTTTACAAAAACTTCTTGAAGCTATTCAGCAAAATCAGAATTGCTTTAAAAAAATTCTCTAGTCACCTCTGTATAAGCTCACAGTTTCTCAAATAACAAACAAACTATTCAATAAACTCAACCATGGGACTAAAACCCAACTCTGCTGCTTCTGCAGATTAAATGTTCTCACCAGAGAAATATATTTTATTCTTTCAGGTTGTTACAGAAGTCTCTAACATGCTTAGCTGCTATTCAGGAATTTCATGGAAAAAAGAACACCTGTCTCACAAATCGAAACCGAATTGACTATTCAGAAAAAATGGGAGCGGGGAGCAGAAAAATAGAGAGTTTCTGCATTACACAATCGCAAATGGTATTGTTTCGTTTTTGGGAGCTATATCTGCAATTATTTTTGCAATCTTTAGAAACTGACATTTTTTAGATTGGGAAAAAAGTAAATAAGAAACTTAAAATTCCATGTATTTCCCCAGTTTTTATGGAAATTTTCAAATTCTCCTGCATTTTCCCAGTTTTTAAGACAATTTTTAAATTTCTTGTGTTGTTCTGGTTTTCTAGATTCGCCCAGTAGCATGGCAACCCTGATAAAATAAATTCCAAATATTATTTGAAATCAACCAAATATCTTAATTTAGAAAACTAGTTAAGAACTGAAAGGAAAAAAAAGAAGTATATATATTAAAGCCAAGCCATTTAACATGAAATGAAAATTAAACTTTTTTTTATCTATATAGATTCAAATTTTCAAAAACAGCTAAACTAAAATTATAATCCTGTTACTAATGTAAAATAAATTTTACTTATAAAAGATTAGAAAATAAAAACTAATTCAGAGCAAAATTCGAATTTTACTTTTTAACAATGCAAATTGGAATTATATAAACACAGATGTAACTATAACAAGAAACAGTATTCAAAATTGGTATTTTAATATTTTTTTTTTTAAATTCAAAGTTTTTAGAAAGTTCAATAGGAGTTAGCCACATTTTTTCTCACCGGTTTTCTTCTAATATTTCCATTCTCATTAAAGCTTAAGGATCATGATTTTAAAAAATTATATTTCCTTTTGTCTTATAAATAAGTTCAGTTTCCCATACCAGGTTATGAAGTATTGCATGCTCTAGTAGTAGATCAATGGTAAATTATTTATACATGTATAAGACGATTTCAGAATGAAAATTTCAACCAGATATTGAAATGTTTAACAAAAAAAGTATTTTTTTATTATAAATAACATTGTTTTAAAAATGTAAATTATTTAGAAAAAAAATGGTTAAATTTTTTTCGAAAAAACTGTACTGACTGTAATTTTTTTATGAAGGAAAGTATGGCTATTAAAAAGTATACATAAATTGATTAAATGAATGAGATGCTGCATATAATTGTACAAATAAAGAACAATGTTTACCTTTTTCTTTACTCTATTTAATACATAAGCCAGTTTTTGAACAACAGGATGATCACAAAGTAGTTGTTCCAGAAAAACCTACAATAAAAACAAAATTGCAATATGTTTTACAGTTGGTAATATGCATTCCAACATGTATTTATAATTGGAAAGACTAGATAAAAGATAACATTAAACACAATGAGGAATTTACAGTAATCTTACATTTACTAAAGAAATTCATAAAATTGTCAAAAGTTAAGTTCAAAATTTGGCATTCTAAACAAAATAAAACAAAAATCCAAATCATTTATTTGATTTAATTTTTAACTAAACAGTATGAATAGAATCCGAATAAGTTTTTATATTATAAAAGAGAAATTAATCAGGAATTTTAATAACATTCTATACAAACAAATACAGGGAATGAAAACTACCAATTTTTGCCAAAATGCTATATTAGTAACAAGTCCAAAATGAAGTCGATGAATTAAAATAAAACAGCCATGCAATTTTTAAAAAATTCAGTCTTCCCTTTATTTTCCTCTTCACCAGATAGTTTATTCCTTTATTCAATTTAATCAAAATATATGAAGCTAAGTATCAACTATTTTGAATCCAAGTCAGTCCATTTGTAGCAAATACAATTAGTATACAAATATAGCAAATTTCTTGCAATATTAGATCTTGAAACTAGAATCCTTCAAAGCTTAATCCAAAATTCTGCCATCAGACCATCTCCATCTACTTTATATTTTTAATATTAGGCATGATAATATTTTAAATAATATTATAAAACTTTTAATTTCAATCTTTTAAAGCAAATTCATGATAAAAGAAATGATAACTAAATAGAAATTTTATACACAAAGAATATAAACATCACAAAAATACTAAAAATATAGTATTTACAATAAAACCAAAAATTTTAATTTGAAAGGACTTTAAGATATCATTTCTAACTAGCCATCTCTGGTGATCAGCTGGTTTACAAGGATTAAAGCTCATTAAAATTTTCAATTAAATATTTTATGTAACTTGATTCTTTTACTTCTTCAGCAAAATATTTTTAAGCTTCAAATTTTGATATTCATATAACTCAAACTATTATAGAAACTTTATGATACTCTGTTCATTGTATTATATATTTCTCTAACTATCATCGGAAAATTTAGAAGATAGACGAACCAGATATTTACATTTTTAATGGCACTTTTAATTATGGGACTGTATCCATTAGATATAGTTCCATAATATAAAATATATGTATACAATAAATGGAACTTAAATAAAGTAAGACAATTAAAATAACATGAAGTTAATATTAAACAATTTGGCAAAATCATGGATATGAAGTTGAACCTAAAATCAAATAAAACCAATATTCCTGGCAAACCAGGTAGTTGTCCGAGGTGACTAGATTAACTAGATATTTATTTTATAGATTCAGATAAAGGTTAGATAGATATAATTATAAATTTAGATAGATTAATTGAATATTTTTGTGTTTAGTAAAATTTTGATGTCACAAGACTTGTCTCCAATAGAAAGGATCACACATTTAATGAAAAAAGCTATACAGGACAAACTAACATACTTAAATGTCTGAAGTTTGGGAAAATCTTAGGCATGAAAATATATCCAAACAATTTAACAGGAATTAAGTAAACTAATATCCCTGGCAACAAATGGATAAAGTAACAATAGTATAATATTGTTTTTTCATTCGGTATTTAGATCTACATTTATAAATCCAATTCATAAAAAAAGGGCAAAATTTATACTGTTCTTTTTTCACACAGATTCCTTTTTAAAGGAGTTTTATGGTTTACAGGATAATGCTCAAGTTGATCAAATATAGCAGCCCTTATGGTTTTGAACAAAATTTCTTCCATAATTTTTTATAATGTATTATAAAATATAAGGGTAGAAATGATTATATCATTATCCATGTTTTGTCAAAACTGCTATCCAGCAAATAGAAAAGTAGCTTTGAATGTTTAAATAGAATCAGTTCCTGAACTTTAAAAAAATTAAAGCTACCTATTGCCGTGATAAATAAAAATAAAAAAGAATAAAATTTAAATCAATTCAAATATTATATCTTCACTTCAAAAGTATATATAAAAATATAAATCAAAAGTATATAAAAAAATGCAGTACAAAAAAAAAATCAACATTTACCATATCCTTTTGTAAAGCATCCAAGGTGTACTGTTTTCCATAATTATCCAGTTTCTTACACACTAAAGAATCAGTCAGTAACTTTCTAGATGGGCAGCTGAAAACAGATGGAAAATTTATACATTTTGTTGAAAAAATAAGTAATTTTTAAAAGACATTTTAATGAAATGAAATATACTCATATGATATACATGAACAATGTAACAATTAATCTAGGAATCCACTTCACATATATTTGTTGCAAACAATATCATATTACAGTATTATAATATGCAGTAACTTTTATTATGCATCATACACATATCTATTTGTGTGTGTGTGTGTGTAATATACTTCTGCAATTTCTAATTGAAATTAACCTCAATTTATTTTGTCAAGGAAGGGCATGATTTATACATAGGAATAAACAGTGGGGCACATGCTTGTTTACATGTGCAAGAGTGAAAATCTGCAATTATGATTCAGAAATGAGAATTGGTTGACATAAATCCATAAAATATCAAACAAAAAAATTCCAGAAGTATTTCATTAGCTTCTAGTAAATTTTTATAAAAGTAAAAAATAACCATATTTTCTTTTAATATCTTCTTCCTGAACGTTCGCAAATAGATTTTATCAATTTTTCTGAAATTGGAATTTTAATTCCTTGACAAAAGACAGACAACAGCAAACATTCAGAAATTCTTGAAAAAACAAATAAACCTATTTAATTGATTATATTAAAGGCTGAAATACAGGAAAATACACTATATGAATTACAATATCGAATGACTTTGTCCATAAGGAATTATGAATGAGAATTTTAGAAATACTTCCCTTTTAAAGAGGAAGTATGATTAAGAAGACTTAAAACTCTAAAATTAATTATAGGAGAATTTATATAAACAGCCCTCTAAGGAGGTGCAAATTTTTCTTCCAGTTTCCTTATATTAAGGGTGCCGTATATACGTCACCTACAATTTTCAAACATGTTATCCTATGGAGAAATATTTTAAGTCTTAAGTTTGCGATTGCAGTTTCTTTCTTATGAAGTCAACTGCAATCAGTAGAAAGAATAAAAACACAGGCTTCTGCCAAAGGAATTTTTTCTCGGACTACTCAAAGCACTTTTAAATATTCATTAAAAGTCGCAAAACTTCAACTTCGCACATTTAAATAATTCTATAAAAAATTTATCGTAAATAAAATAAAAAATAGCAGCATCAGTATTGGTATCTTCTTTCCGATGCATATTTTATTTTTTTAAAAAAATGTGTGCAAGCAGTATTTTAGTCCTAAAACTGGAAAAATAATTTGCACTCCTCTCCAATGCTCCTTTAAGCCTTCCCATTCACACTATAAACCCACCCTTTACAATCTGATTTATTATCTGGTCTTCACTAGGTCTTAAAATCTCCCCCTCAGCATTATCTTCTTTCTGCCTTTCTTTTTATTTTGTTTACCATCAGAGCTGTGGTCTTCACAATCCATACTTGTTTCTTTGAATGCTATTGCATTCTTGGAAACAAATTTAGTCGACTATTTTTAAGTATATCTGTAATTTTGCAAATCGTTTATTTTTCTTGCTCACATGTTTGAAATATTGAGGGGAAATTAACGGAATATGGATTAACGACGAAGAAAAATAGCAAAAAATAACAATAAAAGCAAAAAAATTCCCATTCTGGAAATTAAACAAAGATGGAACAACAATTGTAAATAAAAACCATAAGTATTATTTTTAAGTGCAGGGCCAGCTGCATATTACACAAAGATGCTTTTGTTTATTTGCAATGCGGACGGAGAAGGGGCAAAAAACAGAAAATAATTCATTATCCAATATTTTGACAACAAAAAATGGAGAAAAAATTTACCTTTTATTTTGACTGTTTGTTGCCAGAACTTGTTGATCCCAAATATCCGAAATCGATAAAAATTCGGGATCCTTCTGTTATTATAGAGGCCCAAAAGAAAAAAAGGAGAAAACACAGTAAGAATGTTTCTGAAGCTTTTTGTTCTCCGGTCACTTTTATAACTGTACTTTTTTCGTATATAATTTGTTCCTATTTTGCCTATGTTTTTCTTTATCAATGTTTTATATATTTGATATTGTACATAGCATTTATCTTATTTATATATTTTGCAATAAATGATAATAAATTTTATTCTAAATGGAAAAGTAATATTGATTTTATCAGAAAATTAATTACAGGAATTCAATTCACTTAAAGAGTGGTAAGGTAAAAGAAAATCTATATTCTCTTTTATTTACTAATATTTGAATATTCTTTTTTTTTTTTTTTTTTTGCTTGCTTGTTAATGATTAATACAATTTAATAGCTTTATTTTATGCTTCTGGTTGGGATTTTGCTAATATTTATCAAGTTACGAGCAACTCCATGCAAGTACTGCTAATTATATTAGTGGTTTGGGAGCTATTTCAGAAATCTTAAATAAAGCTTTCAGAAAAATGTTCATGCATCGTTATCATTCGATTAAAATTTCAACAGCAACATGACAACAAAGTAATGTTTTTTTTTTTTTTTAAAATCTATATTGACATTTCTGTACCAATATATTTTACTATTGATCTTTCCTCCTATTCATGTATCTACATTGCTTATCTTTGGATAATGAGAAAATAATTTTTTAATGGAATAAGGAAATTCCCTTAATGTAATAAATTATTGGATGTATAAGAATCAATGCTAGCGAAATTAATTATATTAGATAAGAATATAATCTGTAATGCACATAAACAATGCTGAATGAGAAAGTTTTTGTATTAGTTGAACTTTAAATACTTTTGTTTTTCAAGTTCCTATTTTAGTTGAGATTATTGAAAATTAGAAAGATGCATTGCACAAAATGTGGAACAGTATAAGTTTTTTAAACTAGTAGTAAATGTTGCATGTCTATTGAATTCGAAGTTAAATATACACTTATGAGTAAGCGATCAAAAGCAAGCTAAGTTAATTTTATCAATCATAAATCTGGATTATAAAAATTATCTAAAACTAAGTTGATCACTGCTTTCATAAAAACTTTCTTATATGACAAAGAAATAATATGTTTTAATGTGTATTGCATTTGTGTTACAATATATTTTACAACTATTTTTTCTTCCAATTCATCATTATATATAAGTAATCATAATTTCTATTTTGAACGAAGCAACATTTCTACCAAGTTTTTTAATTGAATCTCACTAAACATTGAAGCATTCCAGAATTCTGATATGAAATCCTGGCTAAGCGGATTAATGGTGATATTGGCAAAATCCAATAAATAAATAAAAAGAAAAAATCATTCAATTAATGGTTAAAAATTTCGAAAATCAGGAGATACTTAATCTAATATATGCATTTTACAATTTCATTTATTATTTATTTCTTCCAATTTATGCACATTATCATATTAAGTTGGTTATATTCCACGTTTAGAAAAGCTAATTAATAGAATTTATCCTAACATTATTTTCAAAATAACTATATTTATTTTTTCTTTTCAATATGGTACAAATAAGTCATTTAATTAAAATTTAGGATAATCTCTTCTTTGCGAAAATAAGGCAGAAATTAGGAACATCCCAGCTACACAGAAACAGCAGATCATATCAAATACGCCACACGAGTTGAAAAATTCACCTTAATTGTGTTCGTTTCCTTCCTCATTTAAGCTT
This sequence comes from Argiope aurantia, assembly GCA_026543865.1. Taxonomy (NCBI): domain Eukaryota; kingdom Metazoa; phylum Arthropoda; class Arachnida; order Araneae; family Araneidae; genus Argiope; species Argiope aurantia. Next base: position 87,966 of record JAPMOR010101352.1, read on the forward strand.
ATTTAATATTTTTTTAAATAAATAATTTACTTATAAAATTTTAAAGAAAATTTAGGGACATTTTATTAAAATTTGCTGTAGGTACTAAAACTATTGAAAGAAAGAATTGAACCCATTCTTTGGGGATGAGTTCGAGGTCTTACATTTTCATAGGCACATAGATCTTGCCCGATCCTCCTGGATTGAAAAATTAATGAACACAATTATTGTTAAAAATGAAGTGTCAAACGAAATACTATAAATATTAAATTATTCAATTACTCCTTCTAAATTTCAGGATTCTCTAATATTAATTAACATATTTATGAAGAGCAATTAAATGTCCCAAAATCGAAGTACTTCAATAACTTTCTGTGTTCCAAGAGTCCTAACATTCATGCTGCCCTTGGTATGATTTTCTGTGCAAGCAGAGAAAATCTCAAATATCCAACTCAAAGAGTATCTTTTCAAAAAAGTTTGAAGGCTCATTAACCCCACCAAACCCCTCATGATGTACAAAGACAGTGTCGGTTTTTGAAAAAGAGTAAGGGAAAGTTTTATTGGGGCCAGTTCGGTGGGTCGGTTGACCTTCCGAGTGTCACACTCTTCACACAGCAATATCTCCAGGGGACAAGGAATTCTTTTTTTTGTTGGGTGTTATACGGCTTGTCAATCAAACCTTTTAAGCCTCTTCCGTCATTAGTTTGGACACCGCCTTAACCCCTCCCCATCGACAGGTTGCGCTTTCGCCGACAACGGGTTTCTTTCTGTGTATACGGCACTCTTAATACAACAAGACTACATTTACTTGTATACAAGTTGATATTGCATGGTATATCAAAAGTTTTTCATATCTTTTATCATTAAAAATTAACTATTTAATTAAATGTTACAAAACTTTAACTAAAATCTTTCTTAATCTTCAGTATTTATGAGTTAATGATAAATATTATATTTACTAAAAATCGCATCAATTTTTAATGGCTACATAGCTTAAATATATGCTAAGTATATTTAATATCAGCACTCAACAGAAAAACAAAGGCACATAAATAAAATCAAAATATGTACAAAAATACTATTTTATCTAAAATATAATACACAAAATTTATTAATTTTTACTTTGAATATTGATACATGAATTATTTTACACTAATTCAAAATATAAAAATTGCGTTATTTCTCAACAATTTTTTTTATATTAGAAGGTGTATTTATTTATTTATTTTTAATTAAAACTAGGGTAAGGACTACTTCATGATGCTTATCAAAATTGGAAATGTCAGTTTTCAATGACGATTTTATTACATCAACATTAATATTTTTAAAACATGTATTAAGCATTTGGAGAATAGGTAAATCCAACAATATTCAAAAAGTTATATCATTTTCATACTAAGCTTATAAACAATTAAAAATGACCCGAAGAGCTGATAAAAGAAAAAGCATTTTATTGTTTTCTGCATTAGATTTAGAGGCAGGCTCTTCATGAGTATGAATTTCAGGTAAATAAAGCTTTAATATAGGTATCCATGATCATAAAAATAAAACCACATGCAATTCAAAATTGTTTTTTCTCATACACACCCTCTCTGGTCAAAAGAGTTAAATTAAAAAAGGATGATAAAATCCATAATTTTTTTTAATAATTGATTATGAACATAGACACAAGAAATGTTTTATTTTACAACGTGAAGGAAATATAACATTATACCACTATTTCTAACCTCCTCGCCAGCCATAAGAGGTTGCTACAGAACACAGCTGCTGAGCAATTTAACTAAGAGCAATTTCTAAAATCAATAATTCAAAAAATAATTGCTGTAAGACTCTTAAATACACTATCTATATATTATTAAAACTGCCTAAGAAAAATTGCTATTTCCTTTTGCTTTCCAATTAAAAAAAAATCCCAATGGAAATATATTTAACCTAATTTATACCATTGTTGCCATCAGTGAAATAAGAATTAAAAACATTTTTAAAAATAATTTTTAAAATGATAATTTTTATCACCAGCTATATGTCTTCATAATGTAGGATTACTTAACTTCTCCATCTCTTGATCTCTATTCCTAATGAAGACAATTTCCTTCCCACAATATCCATGTAAGTACTATTACAGAAGCACTCCAGTAATACCTCGTAACATTTCTCCAACCTAGAGCTTCAATCAAATTCACTAGCCTCGCTTCAATCACAGATGCAAGAAGTTCCATTCTTGGCATAGTCGTGCCTCTTAAAAGAGCAACTCCAGACTTTGATGCAAGTAAAAATAGCTCAGAAAACCATTCTTTTCTAGTCTAAAGAATACAACAATAGCATATGCACTTCTATCATTAAATGTATGAATAGTGCAGCTGCATAACTCTTCCGAAAATGTTGAAACCTAGGAATCGATATATCATTTCTTTAAACCACTGTATATATTCTTTATGAAGTTAACTAGTTATTTCTTCTGTAGCGTAATTTTTGGACAAAGCGTCATTGTAAATCCAAAAAGATCAAATATTTTACGGCATAACATACTTTTAATTATTTTTTCTAGATTAATATCCAAGCATTTCATGTTAGTTTTCAATGTGTCCAATTTCTTATTCCAAATAAGATCTAATATTAGAACTTTAGTCTTAGAATTAGTTTCACAATCATCAGATCATTTCCATTGTCTAAGATCAAAACCACCTTTTGCCATTGTCGTGGCTGGTTCGTGAGTGCTTAACAAACTTAGAAAACTTAACAAATTTATTTCGGATTTGTTCAAGGTACTCTGCTCAGTAACTCCTTCTTCTCCAAGAGCCAACATTCGAATCATCTCACTCTTTTAATTACACTCGCGCTAGTTGTCTAGCGCCATCTATGAACGTTTATTTCCTAATGCTTCAAAATCCAATCACTACAGCCATCAAGGTTTTAGAATTAGAGAAGTACTCATTTAATTGGCCTTTAATACCAACACTAGCAACATTGTTAATATACTAGTCATTGCAAATGACTTTTCTCGAGACTTTTCATATCCTTCACATTTTTTGAATTCACATCACTCAATTACTGAAATCAAAAGAAAAGGACTGCAATTCATACCAAAAACAAGTCTTGTGTGTTCGAAAGTATCTCTATTTCTTTTCTTCCAAATATTCCCATCACAAGAATTGTAGGAAATCTCTAACTTCCTTACAAATATTTATTTGTTGAAAAATGCAATAGTTTTTGGACAAAGCTCAATGCCAAACTTTCTAGCCCCCTGAATCAAAGAAGAACATCTGGTATAAGCTCAAAACTAAGACCACATTCCAAGCACTGTATCAAAGATAGATAATTAGCTAAAATATCAAACTCTGCATGAATTGGAATAGTTATTAATTTATCACTGCACGGGGAGGTAAAAAAATTACCATAAGAGATTATTTCGTTCATTGGAACTCCCTCTACTATGCCTTCATCTAACCAATTAAGAAAATTTTCCTATTTCTCATACATATTCATACCTACAAGTTTTGAAATAATACAGTCAAACCTTTTCCTCACAAAAAATCCCAGTTGGCAGGCAAAAATGACTTATTATCGGACCACGGTAAATGAACCTCATATCAGCTACCTTTATCAATTGCCATTGTTTCTAAAAAATGTTTCTTGGCCTGAAGATCAATCTTGTACTCAGATTTCTTCCTCAATATGATTACTGATTCTGATCAAATCTAATGACCATAAATTTGGGATTTCAGAGTCCTTTACAAATAGTAATAACACTGCCATCGGCAAATTTTCTTTCAAAGATTTTTTCTGTGGCCATTAAGGTCCATCCTAAAAATGTTTCTATAGCAGAAGACCAGAGGATAAGACTTTTAATTTGCTAGTCAACATTTTCTTCATAATGTTAGTTCAATGAGAATATTGGTAATTTTATAAATATCACTAATGATAGATTGATCTCATTTTCTTCTAATTCTTTTCTCCAAGGACGTTTAAACACAGATCTAATATTGCCACAAATGGATCCAGAAATTCAAATTTACAGCTTATGTATTGGTCCAAATGGATTCCATATTGTCTAAATTCCAAACTATTCAATGTAAACTTTCTCCTGGTATTATTAAAGCTGCAGTAAAATTACAAGAAAATGACTTGCTTCTATTTTGAGGATAGTATTCTTGCTAATTCTATTTACTTTTCAGCTTCAAGTTTCAGTCTTTCAAATTCTTTTCTATCTTCTTTTTCAGATTCTAGTAATTTTGAAACAACATTTCTTAAGAATTCTTGAGATTTCTGGATTATTCTTTCATTCATTACTGTTTAAAATAAAATCTTTTAATCCACGAATTGTAATACTTTCCGATACATCTTCTCCAATTTCAGCTATAGCATATTTCAATTTTTTTTTTATAACACCTTTTACAATTTGAAACATCTTGATTTATCTTTGATTACAAATATCACGTTGCAAGTGCCAAAAAATATTAAAGTTTTTTTTTTATTTATTTAAAAGCAAAATTGCCATTTCCTTTTGCTTTTATAACTTTAAAAAAAATCCAAACAGAAATGCAATCAAATGAATTTATTCCAACTTTGAATTGACCTACAAGTTGCTATCAGCAAAGCAAGACAACTAAAAACATTTTTTAAATAACATTGCCATTCTAAAAATAAATAAATAAAAATATTAATACATTTTCAACATACATCTGTCACTCTGAAACTAAAACGACTTGCAGGCAGACAAATGGAAAAAATTTTCAGCCTGAAAAATTTTGATAGTATATGTTTTTAAAATATACTCAACCTCATGAAGAAATTTTAAAAAGTATAAATAATTATAAATATAACAACTTTGCTTAGTATTTATATTACAAAGCAATTAATCAAAATTTTGAATAACGTTTATTTCCAAATGCAACAAAAAAAAAAAATACTTTCTTTACTTTTTTATTGCTTACCTTTTTCTTCTATGCCTTGAATTCTTTTGACTATTTATATTTGGTGATGAGGTCTGCTTAGCAAAAAATTCATCAGTAACACTAAAAGTATCAGTAATTTTCAAAACAAGCCCAGTGGTAGATTTGGAAGATGTCGAGTCAAAGGAACAAGTAGTATAAGTTTCATCACAATTTAATAACACTTCATTAACTAGAGAACGTTCAACTGAAACTTCCTTATCTAAATTCTCAGTTTGTGTTTCTTTATCAACCCTTTCTATAAATCCTCCCACATGATCAGACATTTTTTCTCTGTTGCCTTTTAAATCTAAAAAATAAATAAATAATTTATGTATTTTTAAATTTAAATTACAAAATATTCTAAAAATTATAATTTAGTGAGCTTAGAGAAAGGTAATTTTTTATAAACAGAAGAGAGGGAGAAGATTGCTTTCAGTTGCTCAATTCCAACAGAAACAAGAAATCTTCAGGGCAATAAAATATTCAAAAAAGAAAATATGCTACAAGTTTCTACATAAACTAATAAAAATTTACAACATAAACTATTTTTTTTAATTTTTATTGCCTCTTAAAAATGATTATTTTTTAAACATTTAATTGACTTTACTTTTTTAAAATAACTATTACAAATTTTAAAATAATGATTATAGAAAACTTTTCACCTTTTTCACAACAAAGTTCAGCAAGATAATCACACAAGGATTTGTCATTAATATTTAGACAATGGGGCATGCCATTTTTAATAAGGTACCTATGTTCTTCCAGATGCGGACTTTCTTTTAAAAAAACTTCAGCAGACATCCAACATTTCATCTCAATTAGATAGCCTAAAATAAAAATCAAAGTAAGATCATATAAAAATAAGAATTAATACTAAAGTGATAACAAATGATAACAATAATGAAATAATTCAAGATCCCATGCTTCCACATAATAAAACTCTAAATCTCAATTCAAACAATAATAATGCATTATTAAATTAATTATCTTTTTAAAATATTAAATAGATTTTTTTATAAAGAAACTAAAATTAATTTTACCATACTTAGTGCCCTAATTATGAAATAGGAATAATAAGTAAAAGCAATATTAAAATTAATAATAACTTATATAACCATTATTTGAATTCTTAAAGATATTTTCAATAACAGTTAATAATAAATTTTTACATGGTACAAGAGTCAGCGTATATAGACAATGCACCATTGAAATATATACCTTCTTTAAAAATTTAGAAATCTTCCAATAAATAAATTTTTTTCTTTAGATAAATTCTCAGAATTCACTGTGTCATATGTAATGAAATTGTTTGTATAAGCATTGAATCTCCCTAAAATAAAAAAGCCATTCAGAGAAACTAACCTGGCAGAACAACTGATCTTATTGGGAATGAAGGTAACCATTATGAAGAGTGTTACTATATTACTACATATAGGGATTTCATTGTATGGGGGGGGGGATCACAAGGGGAGAATTAATTTAGCATATGTCTTAGAAAAGATTGTAAAAATATTCCCTTTTTTTTCACCCCACATCATATACATATAAAATAAATTCATTAAAACTTTATATTTATATAAAACCACACAAAACTTATACATAGACAATAAAATAGCAAAAATCATTTGAACATAATTAAACCAGAAATGCATGGCCTTTACCAAAATCGAACGTGTAGAATTATCATATTTCAAAATAATAGCTTACCTAAAACTAGGCGGGCTGTTTCCGATGGATAAAGTATCATATTGAAACAATCTGAAACAAAACCAAATATTAAAAAACACACCAATTTATCCACCTTTTTTTTACAATAGACTTCAATTGCGAATTTAAAATCTTTCAAGATTATGAAAATGTTCTGCAACTAATAGCACAGAATTATCAAATTACTACTAATGGTTGTAAAAATGTGAAATTTTTTTCAATACTTTTAAATCTTGAAATTCAAAATATGATCTTGTAGTAATTTTCCAGTAGAAAGTTATGCTAAAGAATTTCAGCATAAATTCAGAATAAGAAATGGGGGTTAAAATACACAAACTAATAAATAATAAATATGACAATTCCAAAGTAATTGCTATTTAATTAAAATAATACACTTTATATAACTTAAAACAAGTTACAATTTTCTAGTAGAAAAAAATAAACAGGAAAAAAGAAAGCCATTTTAAGAAGTAATTAACTGAAGAAATTTATAGTAATGAGATTGGAACTGCAAATCTTTATTGACACTATTTAAAACTGCAAATCTTTTTTAATGTTTAGGTTTGAAAAAATGATTAATTTGTTAATAAGACAAAATGCATAGCAAAAACTTCTAAGATATACAAATTATCATTCAGGAAATTTAATTTTCTGAACCTGGACAGTCTAATATCCCTTATTTCCTTTTATAAAAAGGAAAGTACATGTGAATAAATTATAAGTTACTATGATATATAATAATAAATGTTAAATAATTTAATAGAGATCTGGAAAATCTAAGTAAAAGATTTTCAAATTAGCAATTCAAAAATATTAGCTTTGACATAAAAAGAATTAAAATCAAATAATTTGGATGGCTTTTAAGTAATTTATCAAATTAATATTAAAAGCTTAAATACATCAAAAATGAAATAGAATTTTTATAGGAATTATAAGAATAAATAAAATAAAAATTAGCAGAACACTGAAAACGATGAGCAAAAAGGTTTGAAAGGCTTTTCTCCGAAGTTTATTGAGCTTTCCAAAAATAAATCTATTACGTAATTAGTTTGAAAAAGCAGTATTTATTACATTTTTACTAAAGATAAACTAAAATTCTTTTATACTTTAATCAGCAGGGCCGACCATCTGGGGGGTGCGACACTACGACTGAAGGGGGCCTCACCGTAATTAATTAATATAGTATTCTGAACAATACACACATGCACATTTACACATACTGAAAATATACAAGTTTGTTTCCACTTGGCTGCCAAGCTTCGACTGATGTCATCAATACACAATGATCACTGTGAAACTTATTAAAGGGAGGGGGAGCAAATTGATTTATGAATAAAGAAATCCCCTTCAGACATATTAAGACAGAGCAGTGCGACTTCTGGGCGCAAGCGGCTCCCAGAAGAGGAGGATGAGGCTGTGTTCAAATGGACTTGTAAATCTTCAGCTATATACTTTTTTCTGCATCTAATGTAATATTTTTTTTTTATGTTTGCATCCATTATGTTTGTTTATATTAAGTTGCTCAAACAAAAAGTAAAACAAAGATAAATTAAACTATCAACTCCTATCATTGAACACTGCATTACTTTTTCATCGGACACAACCGGAATAAGAAGAATTAAAGAAATTTAAATGGAGCAGTCGATGGATTTGGAAACATACGAAGTTTACAGTATATATTATAATCCAGTGCAAGTGTGCAAATATTATTAATATAAGATAAGTGGATTTACAGTCACTTATCTCACTTACTAGTTAATAACATATAGCATAGCATATATAAATTTGATAATTCATTCTATAAATTGCCTAATACTGTTAGATATAACCATGTTCATGTCAATGAAATATCTCTGTAGGTGTGAAAAAAAAATTATTAGAAAAGAGAAAAGAGGAAAAACTAAACTTCACAAGTCCCAAGTAGATCACTTTTCTTGGTTTCGAAGTAATTCTGGAAAGGAAATTGATTCAACTTTAGAAATTACAATTCAAACTTCAACTGGAGAAGAAATTTCTACTCCAACTACACAATCTTGCAATGAAATTGGTGAAATTTGTTGAAGAACTGTGTGTGTTATACAAATATGACCGAATCAGAAAATAATGACAGAAATAATAATAAATACAAATAATAACAAAGAGAGTATAAATGATCCTGGTTCATGGCCAAGTATTATAACTGATAAATTTAGAATATTTGAAAGCAGACCTGTACAACACATGGGAGTTTTTGCTAAAAATACTGTAGGTAGATCATTTTCCACTATGTACTACTTTTAAAAAATGTCAAATGATGAAACCCAACTTCGGAGATGGTTAATTTATTCAAAAACGTAAGACTCCGTGTTTTGTTTTTGTTGTATACTGTTTTCCAAAAGAAGAAGAGATGACCAAATTACATGATTTGTAGGTGGCTATAATTGGAGAAAGCTGTCAACTGTAATCCAAGGTCATGAGCGTTCTAATTGTTATTTTAATTCATTTAATGCTTGGAAAGAATTTTTCAAATGACCAAATTTACATTCAACTATTGGTAAAATAAATCAACTCAAATTATTCTATTTTTCTAACCTTCAATTTCGAGGAAATCACGAAATAAAAGGATAGCCTAATAATGAAAATTTTTTATGTTTGATCAAATTATTAAGTAAATACGACCCTATGCTAACGGATCATAAAAACAAAATAATAAATTCGAAAAATAGAATTGTGCATCATTTAGCACATAGTTCAAAAGAACAAATTATCTCTGTATTAGGAAATGAATTCCTTAACAAAATTAAAAATGATATAAAAGCAGTCACGTACTATAGTATTCAAAGGGATTGCACTCCTGATATTTCCCATAAGGAACAAACTGCAATCATTATTAGTTATGTAAAATTTGAAGATAATTTAACTATAAACGAGTCATTTATAGAGTTTATTTAAGTAACTGATGTGACTGGAGAAGGACTAACAAAAACTCTATTGAAAAGATTTACTGAGCTTGATTTAGATATTATGAATTGTAGAGGGCAAGCATATGACAATGCTAGTAACATGAAAGGGAAATATAAAGGAGTGTAATCTGGAATTTCTCTAAATCTGCATACAATTTATGTTTCTTGCCCACCACATTTCTTTAATTTATTAATTTGTGATGCTGCTTCCAGCAGTATATATGGTAAACAAAAACTTTTGGGGATATTACAACGTTTATATTGCTTATTTTCTGCAATGGGAAAAAGATGGCAAATTCTGCAAAGCATTTAAATATTACTCTTAAACCATATGCGACACTCGTTGGAAAGCCAAAATAGATTCAGTTAAAGCTGCGTATACACAGTTTGAACAAACTTGTAATGCCCTAGAAGAATTTATTGTTGTAAATAACGATAATACAGCATTATCCGAAGCTAAAAGTTTATTAGGTGCAAAAAATGTCAATTTATGTTTAATTGTATTGTTTGCAATATTTTCCAGAATTAATACTATCAAATTATTTCAAGCAGAAACAATTGTTCTTGACTCAACTTTCAATTTAGTCAATAAAATTAAAACTGAAATCCAAAATTTAAGAACACATTTTTGACGAAGCAAAAGTGCTAGCACATAACTTGAACATTTTTCTGAAAAACGAATTAAAAAAGGAAAAGATTATGTTCTGAAGTTATATATATACATAAAAAAAAAACTTGTAGAGGAATTTAGATGTTATTTTTTTAACACTGTATTTGATACTGTTATTATACATATAAAAGATGGATTTCAAATATATACCAAATTGTATTTCTGCTTTCAAATCAATCACTGATATAACAACTTTAGAAAAATATAAATTGGAGAAATATTCTAAAAACTTTGTAAAGTTTTATAACACAGATGTAGATGAAAATCTAATTCAAGAAGTTTGTTTGTTATTGGATTTGATTTTGAATGAAAAAGATGAAAATAACGCACAAGACATATCGCAATGCATACTAAATAATAATTATAATGAGTTATTTTTAAATGTATTGACTGTGTTAAAACTTTTCTTTACGTTGCCAGTGACTACAGCAAGTGCTGAACACTCTTTCAGCAAATTAAAATTAAGAAAAGAATGATCTTCAGTCAAGCATGTGTTCCAGAATGCTTAAATGCACTTGGTGTATATGAAAGAAAAGAAAAAAAAAAAAAAAAAAAAAACGAAAAAATTGCAAAAAATTGTAATTTTTCTGAAGTAATTGATATAGCAGCAAAAAACAAGCATTAAATAAATATGCATTAATAACATATTCTTTTTTTTTTTTTTTGCTTAACTAAAAATTAGGGCCTTAAATGAATTCTTGCACCCAAGCCCCTTTGAAGAGAAAGCTGTCTCTGTTAGTCAGGTTATTTCTTAGGTGAAACTATCACGTTTCTAATTATGCTTATAAAAAAATCCTCATTGTGTATTATTTTATCAAATGACCACCTGGAAATCCACTTATTATGTGTCCATTACAAGAACACTTCCAGCCAAATGTCTGTTTCCGGTGGGGGTTACAGAAACAGATTTCAGTAGAGAAGATTTATTTCAATTAGGAGAAATCGGACAGAAGTTTAGGGATTATTTTTTTTTTCTTGGCATAATTTGAAGCGATAAAAAAAGCTGTCGACCATTTGTCTTCTCACTATACCCACAGTTGCATGCGTCTTTATATTAGCTTAGTTTACTTCTTTCATATTTTATTAACCTTCTTTTGTTAATATTCAACTGCATTTCATTATTTAATAATTTTTTTCTAGTCTCTTATATTTTGACATCCTTTAAAATGACCTTTCAATTTAAGAAAGGAGAGATTTGGATCTCAAGTACTTAAATTATTTTCAAATTTAGAATACTTTTACATATAAATTTTTTGAAGTTAACTATGTTTCAGAAAGCTTGTGCATATTGAAAATGAGTTATTGTTTTTATGTTAAATTAGACAGATTACATCATGTTTGCACCAGAGAATTTCATATTAATTACACAAATTTAAAATGAATGGAATAACAACAATTTTTTAATCATATGATTCTACTTTAGATTTCTTAACGATTCTTTCTTTTTGTACAATCATTAAGACTTACGAATTATTTAGTTTCTCCATTTGATTAGCGTTGTTCTTAATATGCATATGGAAGAATATTAGATATTTTCAAGATTTTCAGCTTTAAATAATTTTGAGTTTAGCTACTCATTTTTTAATTAGTTTTCAAAAATTAAATGTAATAATAACAAATATTGCAAATTTGGAGCTAAAAACACCAATGTAAGAAACTTAAATGAACTTCTACCTATGAGAAATGAATTCTTCCTATAGTAACTTGTTTCTTTAGCAACCGCCATAAGCACAGACGTTTGACAGGAATTATTCGCCTGGTGGATACACAGTACTTAAAATGTGATTATTGAAACACACTAGCAGGATTATTAAATATCCTTGGGTATTCTACTCTAAAAAGTTTTTGGAAAAATTGAAGGGATGAATATACAAAAGTTTTTTTTACTGAGTAAGAAATGGATAAATCAAGTAAACAGGTAAGAATTTCAACATTCAGTATAAAATGTAAAAATCTACACTATACATTTAAATGCATTTTTTTTTTTCAGATGCTTTAAATTTCATCTAATAAGCAATAAGGAAATAAATTTTTTAAAACTTCAAAAGAAGAAATATATAAAATATAAAGCTTCCAAATCTAGCATAAAATCAAATACATTAGAATAAAAAAGTAAATCAATTATTGTTAAATTAATTCAAACAGAATTTAATATTTAATTATTGTAGATTTCTGTTTTGACAACTTCTAAAAATTTATTTCAAACAATAAGATCTTCAATCATTCATAGATTACTGGCCATTTTTATAATTATATTTCTTTGATTTTTTTTTTCATCAGAAAAATAATGAATTCTAATAGTCAATTTATGCTTATGTGATAAAGTGCACCTCTCTAATTTGAATTTGGAATCAGAGTAAAGTTACATTTACTGTTCCTAATGTTATAAATAATATTTTTATATTTAAAATAATTGTTTACTTTTCACATTAACTTTTCTTTGATAATAATTTTAGTTCTGATATTAATTTTTTTTATTAACAGAATTTAATCTGATTATTCATTTATTTAAAATGAATTAAAATCATTCTTATTAATGAATTATTTTTAATTCTTAAAATGAATTAAAAATAAGAATCATTAAAACCATTCTTATTTTTTTACACTATTTGATCTAGCAAAAGTCATTGCATTTACTTTAATTATTTATCATATTTTTTTATAAATTTACAAATATATTCTCTAATGAACTGAAAAAAAAAACCTTCATGCTTAAAAGAATGCAGTACACAACATGATGAAAGAT
>JAPMOR010101352.1:106429-119598 GCA_026543865.1 Argiope aurantia
AAAAAAAACATATGTAATTTTTCAAAAACACTACCATAGCCATTTGTCAAAATGTATCTGTCCGATAAAAAACAAGGGGAGGGGGGGGGGGAGAAAGAATAAAGTGGCACCAAACGAATTAAAAAGCGATGTTAATTAATTATGCAAAAACAATAATTTCATTGAAAATACTAATTAAAACTTTAATATAAGAAATTAAATTATATAACTAAGAAAATTTGGTGAAAATAATAGCAAAATTTTATCTTTAAAAAATTAGAAGTTTTCAATAATTGATCGGCTAGCGTAATATTTGCTAAAGAATGGTCTCGTCAACGTTATCGGCATCACGACATGCGTAGAACGGTTGAAAATTGAACAGAAGCGGTTTGTTTGGTACCTGACACGTGACCGTGAATTGACCCCATTTCATCCGTTTTCCCACACATAGTTAAGTGCACATGGACCAAAAGATGTGGATCCTTTTCACTAGTAGGGATGACGAATATTTTACGAGCGGTTATTACGTAACCAATATCAAAAAGTCGCAAATACCAGTGATCAATACTTTTCAAAGAGGGGTGTGATTCAAATCCTTGATACGCTCTTACTGGTGATATTTCGATTACAGATTTTGGATCACGATAGAAAGTTACAATCGATACGATCTGTCAAATGGAAGCTGTCGAACGAAACAGAAAAGGAGAAATCTGTGAATGGCTTGAAAAGTGAACTGACCGGTTATTCTTGGAATTATCGTATCATTGAATTGCACATCACTGAAATTTATCGAAGTGGTGACTTTATTGGAAAGTGTGAAGTCGCCGCTCCACTTCATGAGAGTGATCTTGACCTTCAGATATTCGCACTATTCCATACAAATTCTTTTTAATTGCTTATGACTTGACTTTGAATATATTCCGTTTACTGCTGGCGCCATTTATTGGTAGAATATAAAACTAAAGTAAACAATTTAAAGAAATTAAATAAATAGTTTTGAAAAAAAATCAAATTTAAGAAGTAAGCTGAAACAGATAAGTTAATTCAATCACACGTTACTTAAGTATTAAAGTAAATTATTAAGTAATATATTATAGTAATAGTAAGTAATTAAAGTAAGTTAACTATTAATTACAATTACTAAATTTTATATTTAATATAAAGTAATTTTTAATTCATAATATGATTAAAATAACAGAAATTTGGAACAAATATTTAAAAATAACAATAGCAAAATTATTTGTTATTAAAAAAATCGTGGATTATGCATCTCTATTCACTATTAGTCATTGTGCCTGGTTATTTGTTACTATCCAGGTGTGGTAAAGCAGATGTGTAGCCAGTCGTTTCATATAGATCCATCATTTTTTTTCAAGGGAGAGGAACGTCAAATCATCCAGATGCTAAACTTTACCTCCCCTTATGAAGAGACTCTTCTGGTCATCAAGAAACTATCAATCACCAGCAAACGTTGTCATTAAGTGTGAAATCAGCTGTGTGATTTCAGCCGACTGAAGTGCTTAGCTGCGGTCGGCCACAAAGATAGATCCATAACAGATACTCCTTCGATCGAGTGGACATCATTGAAGAAATGTTGCTGAGCAGCTATTGCGTGATAGGGAGCTTAAGTCCCCCAACGAGAGAAATACCACCAGATCTCTGATTTTATTACCATCAGAAGTGGATATCTGATAAAAAATAAAATGCGTTTTTGTTGTTGCTGTTTTTGTTTCTCCGTGTGATTCTGCGTTAGGATCCACCTGATCAGTGGATTTTTGGAGCGGCCCTGGAGTAGCTGTTTAGAGCTAACAGCCTGTTAGTAGGGATGACGAATATTTTACGAGCGGTTATTACGTAACCAATATCATAAAGTCACAAATACCAGTGATCAATACTTTTCAAAAAGGGGTGTGATTCAAATCCTTAATACGATCTTACTGGTGATATTTCGATTAGAGGTTTTGGATCACAATAGAAAGTAACAATCGATACGATATCACTGAAATTTACCGGAGCGGTGACTTCACTGGACAGTAACAATCGATACCATCTGTCCAATGAAAGCTCTCGAACAAAACAGAAAAGGAGAAATCTGTGAATGGATTGAAAAGTGAACGGACCGGTTATTGGAAGTATCGTATCATTGAATTGCATATCTCTGAAATCTATCGGAGCGGTGACTTCACTGGAAAGTGTGAAGTCGCCGCTCCACTTCCGATATTCGCATTTGATGCCCTATTCCATACAAATCATTTTTAATTGCTGTGACTTGACTTTGCATATGCTCTGTTTACTGCTGGCGCCATCTATAGGTAGAATATAGAACTAAATTAAACAATTTAAAGAAATGACATATATATTTCATTCAAATTTTTCAGAAAATGGTTTACTCCAATAAAGGAATGAAATAAATAGTTTTGAAAAAAAAAGATAGAAAAAATAAATAACTATCTAAAAATAAATAATTTTAGATAAAAAAAAATAACAGGAAACAAAATTCCCTGTATTTTCCGGGTTATTATGAAAATTAATCTCCTTTTTCCCGGCTTTTTAAGTCAATTTTTAAATATCCTGTATTTTTCCGGTGGCGTGGTAACCCTGCAGTACTTTTATTTGGTGTAGTAAAATGTAGTTGATCAAAGTTAATTGAAATTCTAAATTATTGCTAATAGTATGTTCATGAACAGCTAGTATGTATTAATAAACAGTTAATAACAACAACAAAAAAATGATATATTTTTTTGAAAAACATAAGCAATAAATTTACTAATGTTCTTTGATATAAAAAAAGTTTTTATTTATAAAAACTTTCAAAATATAATTGCACAAATTTTTATCAAAAATTCTTTAGTTCTTCTACAACATGGAATTCCAAAATATAAAACAATAGGTATAAATTTATACCTAAATTACAGAAATATCTTTGCAATTTCAATAGAGAATATGACGTGTATTAAAACAGATTTAAAGTAATCTATTGTAGGTAAATTTACTTAAATAATCTCAGATATACTTCTTAATGAAAGTACCTTATAAATGAGGCCGCTAAACAAAACTGGAACTTCGTAAATACCACAGAATATATTTGAGTGACAAAATCTTTTCTCTTGATACAATAAGGAATTCTAAAAAAAATACTGCGTCTCAACCCTGAGATAAGAACATTTCAGCTATCATGAAGTCATCGCAATAATCACAATTTAATATTAACTGACATATTTTAACATAAATTAAAAAAATTTTATGAACATATCAGACTTATCAGCTACAAAGCCCAATTGAAAGTATAAAATTACTTTTCTTGCTCCTTAAATCAACTGCAATAAATAGCATTAAATTTCTTACAAAATAGTTTGAACTATTTAGATAAAACTGTTTTACATTGTCCAAACTAGATAAATAATTTTTTACGCTTTAAATCATGCTGTATATTAGAATAATTTTAAAGATAAATCCAGATTCTAATAAGATTAATAATAAATAAGATTTTATCAGTAATAATATGCTTTGAAACAAAATTAAGTCAAGATGCAATAAACATTTAATATTTCTTAAAACTTTCTGACTGAGATCTATTTATAATAATCAACTTTATTTGATTTACATAGAAATATTAATGAAATTACAAGCTCTTTAACCAATTTTTTTTGGGAAAAAAAGTAAAATTCAAGGGGAAAAAAAAGTTATCTTCTTAATATTTTTTAAAGAAGTCAAATAAGGTGTAAAATCTGCTAAATTCTATTAAGGTTGAAAAACTATTAAGATATATTTTAAAAAATGGTGGGCAATAAATATTTTAATTAGATTTTTCTGAAAATCAAATGTTTGGATTTTGATCCTGATAAAATATTTGGTTACATCCAATAGAGTAAATTCAGAAATGCTTATATTCAATTTCCTAATTTAGGAAATAGAATTCATAATTTAATCTCGCTTAAATATTTATATCATCACACACACTCAACTAGAAGTAGAAATATTTAGAAGGCAATATTATAATTAATATAATTATTTATAGTTACTATAATCATTAATTACTCTTTTGTACTTCAAACTAAAGCACCAGGTAATCAGTGGATAAAGAGTTGCATGATTTGCATACAGATATGTTTCATATGAAATATAATGGCAATAATTACAAAAATGAAAATTTCATGGTTTCTCAGATGATGGAGATGGAGTATTAATTTATTTAATTACAAAAAATTTTATACTCATATCACAATGATTATTTTAAAGAAAAATATGCAAATCGTTTTATCTAATTATTTACTTCATTTAGTGTAAGCTATGTTAAACTAATGCATTTTTATTTTAAGGGAATTCAATTAAATGCTATCCTAAGATAAATCCTTTTTCAATGAATCACAGTAATAGAAACAATTAATATAATTTATTACATACAGTTTATTCCTCTCTCTTTTATTTTTTAACTTTCCTTGAATTAAATAAAAATTCAAGTTATATTACTTCATGAAGCAATAGAGATATTACAAGATATATTAATATTTTACTATAATTTATTTCATGTGGTATCAACGGAGTTCCTGCTATTGGTTCCATCTACAGTGAAAAGAAAACTGACACAGTAATAGTTTGCTAATTAAATTATAATGATTAAAAATATCTCTATTATTCAATTTCTGTATATATTTCAAACATCTCTTTCACCTACTTATTTAATTAGGTAAATTGTTTGATTCATTGATAGATTGATAGTAAATAAACTGTTAAAATTATTTATAAGCCTAGTTTTTAAGTTGACAGATAGTATTGCTTGAAAGCACATCCCAGATTATAAAAATGACAACATGTAAACATCTGCATCTTCAAAAAAAAAAAAAAAATCACCAGTTACAATAGAATTTTCTTTATTCCAAAGATATACTAAAGGAATATAAACATAAGAATATAAAATAAAAAGAAATATGCTTTTTATAACTTAATGAAGAAATTCAAGAAGAGTCAATGAAGAAGTTAGAATGACTAAGATCTCTTTTTTAAACAATAAAATTATTCCGAAGCTCTATTTCTTGATTCAAAAATACAATACAATTACATAATTTAAATTGACATATAAAACTAAAACAAATAATACCATTTAAGTAAAATGAAACTATGTTAAAATATAACATAGATTCTGGAGTATACATAGACTAAGAAAATGACACAAATACGAATAATCACAAAAATGTTCGATTTTTATTAAAAAATATTAAATCTGCATGAAAAAGAAAAATTGGGCAAAGAAAGATTAACTTATCAGCTACTCAATCAAAAGATATCAATAGTTTCATATAATATAGATATTAATACTCATTGCAGTAATGTAAATAAAACTATACTACTAGATTTAGACCCGAGATTTTAAAACTCATTCCAAAATATGAAACTAAAAACATAGCAGAAGTTGAGAATGAACAATTAAATTTTATATCTGATTACTTTGCAATTTAGAAGGCATGAAGCATGTAAATAACATTCTGACAAAATAAAACATTCATATATTTTTACTTTCATTTATCGAAACTTATTCCTGCCTTCACACAGAAAACGATTCAACAACTTGTCAAGTCATATTTTTAAAACTGCTTTATGTATTTTAACAATTATAGAATGAATAATACCTTGTTATACAACACATTTACAGTTAATGGCATGCTGAGGTATCATGTCACATAACCAATCAAATGTAAATGTGTGATTTTTTTTAGTGGCATGGAGAACATGTTGATTATATCTGTAGTTTTAATTTATTATTTGGAGATTATTAATATTTATTACTTTAAGAAAGTTTTCACTATACAAAAATTAAAAAAAAAATACATCATAGATATTTTTCTATTCATTCTTCCTGTACTGTTATGAGATATTGATATATATATATATATATATATTGTCAAACCGGTATATTTGTAGTTCTTTTTATTAGATATATTTAATTGTCAGTCAATTTTGTTGCTTTTATTAGACATAATACCCATGCTTGCACTTAAAATAATATCTAGATATAATCTCTTTTCAGAAGCCTTTTCATGATAGAAATCTTGATTTTTCACAATAGTAATTGCTTACTCTGGTGATGAGCAGAAAATTGACTAGTCAGATATGCTTCTCTGACTATAGCTGATATGCTTATTTCTGAGAATGTAGTGTTTTCTAAGGATCTGGTTTTATCGAAAGATCGAATGGAAACTCGGTTTTTCTTTTGGAAGCTGAATTTATATTTAATGAAGATTTAAATTTTGTAACTTTTATAGTTGGTTTACTTTTAATTACCTTAGAACCCTTTTCATCTTCAGACACTGAAATCATATCTGAATAATTTTTAATTTTAGATTTACTCCATTGGTTAGGAATTTTAACTCCGGCTGGTATCAGCGGAATATTAGCACTTCTTTTCAGGTTGGATTTAGATTTAACTTTAGTTAATAGAGCTGAACAATTAATTTGCGACTTTTTTTTCCGCTGCACATGTTCTACAGACTTGCTATAAAATGATGAAGTATTATTAGTTTCACAAGATTTCATCCGATCAGAAACTTTGTTAATAAAAATTTCACAATGAGGATTAAAATTGGTAGTAAGGTTTAGTTTATTTTGTAGTTGACATGAAGCTTGACCAGGTTTTTGTTTATAGGTAAAAATTTTCACGGGAAATTTTAGGAAGTTTTCTTTGCCAGATAATAAATTAGCATTTTTCAAATGTTTCTGAGAAGAAGGAAATAATGCTGCATTTTCAGATGCTGTTTTATGAGCTGAAATATTTTCTTCAATAGCCTCAATTCTTGGAAGAAACTTTCTCAAACCATCTTCTTCTGAGGAATCTTTTATGAGAGACAGTGGAAGTTTTCTATGTTGGCTTACATTTGCTGCTTTATTCATTTCAGAAAATATTTTATTTCCAAGGTTTTTCTTTTTATCAAGAGATGCTTTACAAGTATCAGATAGTGGAATATTTTTATCAAGAAGAGTGTCTACAGTACACAAAGAATCTAAAATGGGATCAGGGCTAAGAAGTAAATCACTTTCGTTGGACTTGAGTGTATGACATTTTCTAATAGTATCAGCATTAATTGGATATGAAGAAGGCATTTCTCTAAACTCTGTACCCAAATCAACAGAAATTGTATATTCTAGAGAATGCAGTTTAGGTGGACAAGTAACCAATTTATTAATCTCTGCATGAGAGGGGTTTCTACATAAAGGCATTTTATTAGGGTCTAAAGTTGATGTTGCATCTGTTGAAGATGAAAAAGGAGAAAACTCTTCATCACAAGGAGATTGAATAGGAAATGTTGTTCTTTTTTTGGGAGGATGCAGCACTCGTTTCTTGATACTTGGTTTTAAAAGCTTATCATTTCCACTAGATTGCTTAGAATTGACAACAGCCTCAGAAATAAATACTATATTATTTCTAAGTTCTGAGCTGACAGTTGATTTCTCTTCATTTTCAATTTCAATAGATGCAGATTTTAATACTTCACTCTCAGTAGGATTCACTGGCACAACTATTTCTGAAGAAAAAAGTTCATGATCAAAAGGAGTATCATCATTTGATACTTCAATTGAATTTCTAGTTGCTACAGTTTGATGCTTAATAATAGAGTCTGCATAATAACTAGCAGTTACTACACTATTAGGAAGTTTGTTAATTGTCTGATCGTCCTTTTTTAAAGACTTTTTCTTCCTAGAAGAATATTGGATAGCACTTAATTTAAGTTTATCACAAATTTTATCAATGTTTCTACTCTTATTTACTGTTCTCAATAAATATTGACTTTTTTTAGGTGAATTTGGATGACAAGTCTCTTTCTCTTTTAGATGGGCTGATATGTAACTCATACTTTTATTCTCAGATATTTGTTTCATGTTCGGGGATGTAATACAGCCATTTTCAGAGGGAGAACAATTTATCTCATTTGACAAAAGTTGATTGTTAGTTTCATTTATGCTTGTTTTCTCTTTAATTGTATTTAAATTTTCTGTTTTTGATTTTTTGTTAGACGATTTCTGTTTTTCTTGTTCCTTATTATAATGTTCTTTTTTTGTTTTATAATTACTTTTTCCAGTTAGGGAACTACACTCTGTATTTTGTGAATGGTGATCACTATTTTCACGAATTTTAGATGAATTTTCAGCTAGAGATATAGATAAAATCTTTTCCATTGATTTTTTTCTGTTTAAAATTGTTTCTTTTGAAGATTTATTTAATTTTGTATAACATTTGTCATCCCGCAATTTTTTCTTTTGCTCTTTCTTTGATAAGTCACTTTCAGCAGTCAATATCACTTGAGAAGTAATATTTCCACTAACCATTTCAGACGTTTGCATGTCTTTATCACTTTCAAGAATAATCGGATTACATGCAGAATTTCCGATCGTTTCATATAAGCAATGAGATAGTGATGAATTTTTTCTTTTTGACTTCGTACTGTTTAAAATTATTTCTTTTGAAGAAGAAGTTAATTTTTTACAGAGTTTATCCTTACATTTTTTTTTCTGTTTTTTCTTTGAGGATTTACTTTTAGTAGTTACCAATAGTTGAGAAGTAACATTTTTATTATCTATTTCAGACATTACTATGTCTTCATCACTTTCAAGAACAATTGGGTTGCATGAAGAATATCCAGTCATTTCAGATAAGTCATGTGATTGCATGACCTTTTCCATTTTTTCACTTTCTTCAGAAGTTTCTTTTTGAATACGATTTAATCTTTTCCATTTCACTTTATTTGAACCACTGCCTTTTCTAGAATTGATAAGATAAGACATCTCTTCATCAACAGTTTTTTCTATTTTCTTTTCAACATCTGTATTTTCAGTAGAATTCAAAAGAGAACAAAATGATGATTGGCCAGAAGTTTTTTGTTTAAAGCCGATAGATGATTTCTGTTTTGGATTGTTTTGTCTCCTCCTTTTACCAAGTAAATCTTTCGCATGAATAGTGGAGGCTTTTTTGGTTTTCTTTGGTGTTTTAATAGTTTCTGTCAGAAAATATAAATAATATAAAAAACATGTAACAATATAAAAAAAATTGCACACAGATGGCACATGACATTGCATGTACATATAAAACATTCAAACAATTTGCTCCAAAAATTAATGATGAAAGTTATTTAACCTATAAGTAAGAATTTTGAGTCAAAACAGCAAGCTTATAATTATATTATTAAATGTTTACAGAGAAAATTAAAAAAGCTTCCTACAAGGTTTTACTTACATATTTAATGTGTATAAATTGTTTCCCTATTTTTTACACATTACTATTATATTTTACATTTCTATTTATAACACAGTTAAAATAATGCATATTTATAAGAAGCCATATTCATTATTCAAGTAAATTGTGGGAGCAGTAAAAAAATATTTATACACACTGAGGTGACAAAAGTCATGAGATAGCAATATACAAATAGAGGTAGTATTGCATACAAATTGTTTAACTGGGCAGTGCATTGGTAGAATTTCCATTTGTATTATTTTCTATTTGTAATGTAAAAGGGTTTCTGACATGATTATGGCTGTATGATGGGAATTAACAAACTTTGAACACAGAATGGTTATTGGAGCTAAATTCATAAGAAGTTTTGGAAATTGTTGAGAAATTCAACGTTGCAAGAGCCACAGCATCAAAAATGTACCAAGAATTTCAGGCATAACCTCCAGCAACGCAGTGGCCTGCCACCTGTACTTAATGACCGAGACCAGCGATGTGTACATAGAATTTTCAGTGTTAACGCACACACAACACAGAGTGAAATCACCGCAGGAATCAATGTGGGATGTGTCCATTAGGACAGTGGGCGAAATTTGGTTTCAATGTGCTACAGCAACAGCTGACCAACACAAATGGTTTTACTAACAGCACAATGTCGGCTCTCCTGGGCTTGTGATCTTATATTGGTTGGATTCTAAAAGACTAGAAAATCGTGGTTTGGCTAAATGAGTCACGATTTCAGTTGGTAAGAATTAATAGTAGGTTTTGAAAGTGGTGCAGAAGCCATGAACCCAAGTTATCAACAAGGCAATGTGCAAGTTAGCATGGTAGTTATTTTACTTGGTCATTTGGCCCACCTGATCCGATCATTGATTGGAAATGGTTATGTTCAACTACTGGAAACCACTTGTAGCCATTTATGGACTTCAAGTCATCTAAAAATGATGAAATTTTTATTTATGACAATGCACCACATCACCAGGTTACAACTACTTGCGACTGGTTTGAAGAACATTCCAGACAATTCTAGCGAGTGATTTAGCCATTCAGATTCAACAACATGAATCTCATCGAATAATTATGAGGC
This sequence comes from Argiope aurantia, assembly GCA_026543865.1. Taxonomy (NCBI): domain Eukaryota; kingdom Metazoa; phylum Arthropoda; class Arachnida; order Araneae; family Araneidae; genus Argiope; species Argiope aurantia. The sequence continues at coordinate 116,716 of JAPMOR010101352.1, forward strand.
ATAATTAGAGGTCAGTTACTGCACAAAATCCTGCACCAACAACACTTTTGCAATTATGGGCATCTATGGAGGCAGCGTGGCTCAATATTTTTGCCTGAGACTTCCAACGACTTATTGAGTCCAGGCTACATGGAGTTGCTGCACTCTGCCAGGCAAGTGGAGTCTGACTCATTATTAGGAGGTATTCCATGATTTTTGTCACCTCACTGCACATGGAACTATTATATATATTTAATAATTTGTGAGTTTTTATTCTGTATTCAATCCATTCAAGTTATGAAAACTCAACTAACACTTGAATCAACATAAATCTCAATTCTGCCATGCAGTTTTATCGAAATCCAGAGTTTGACAAGCTGAGAAAGAATTGATTATTAATTACAGTTGCATGAAAAAAAAAATATGATTATGCATAGTTATAATTTTCAAAATAATCAAGAGTATTTGATAAATAACACATTTAAAAAAGGTTTAGTGAATACTATAAAATAAGATTGAGGTATTTTAGTTTTTTTTTAATATTAGAATTTTTTAAAAATTAGGAATAATTAAAATATTACTTACCAGATGTTATTTTCCCAAAATTGCTAACATTGGTTGCAAGGAAAGACTTTGATGGGTCAGAATTATGTGACTTTTTTGTAAGAGATGAATTCATAATAGCTGATTGAGTTACATTTTTAGCAGACACTGGCTGAACTGGAAGAATATTATTTGTTAAATTATCATTTGTCCAATTTCTAACATTCATACTACGTGTACAGCATGGTTGCTGAATTACAATTATTTTGGATTGGAAACCATTTAAAGACTGCATAGGAAAGCCAGAAGCAGCGGGATAAGAAAACTGTAAAACAGGTGAAGTCTGAAAATTAGAATTTAAACTGCAGTTTTGATTTTGGACAGTTGGTTGAATAGAATTATTTTTATTACTTTGGACAAGTGGCATTTCATTATTTGTTAGTGATGAAGATGGATAACAACCACTCTTTTGAATCATTGGAATTGATTGGTTAATACTACAAGCAGCTTGAGGGACAATTATTTGAGTTTCAACTTGAAAAGGTGTTCCAATAGGCACTGGTTTTAATATGCTATTTGCACCACCGAGTTCTGTTGTAGTAGAAGAAACAGAAGTAGAGCTTTCATTTATACTAGATACTGTAAATTGCACATCCTTGACACCATTAGCAGCATCTTTATTTTGTTCATTAGTGCAGCTTCCCACTTGGTTTTCAGTAGCATGTTGTATAATTGACATGTAAGAGTTAAAAACATCTTTTGAATCAGAATCCTGCATCAAATCAGTTTTAACTTTATCTACTTGCACTGGTTCAGGAGTTTCAGTATTAATATCTGTTGGTGTATTGTGGTTAATATCTGATTTATTGCTAAGCGAAACAACCTGAGATGAAGCCAGCAGTTGTGAAGCAGTTTCATTAAAAGAATTTAGCTCATTATTATTTTCTTCTACATTATTACATTGTTCTGAAGAATCTGTTTCTTGTTCTAAAATCATTGTTTCAACAATGGTAGCTTGCATATTTTTATTTTCATTTGTTTGAGCATCTTTAGCTGTTAAAAAAACTCCTGCTGTACTTTTAATGGCAGGTTCTTGAATCTTTAAATCATCACAATCTTTATTATCTGAAAAGATAAACAATATATATATATCAGATGTGTGGCCAACTTTTATTTACACAATACTACAAAAAGATTATTGTAAAATTATAAAATATTTAAACAAAAAAAATTACAAAAGTTATTAAAACCCTGAATTAAATTAAAAGAAATATAATATTTAATTCAAGTGCACTGCATAATTGCTATTTAATTATGTAGTTATAAAATATGATATGGTATTAAAACAACTAACCATAATTAATATAGTGGATTGCTTTGCTTAAAATTTATCTGTGTTTAGCTGACATATTAATTAGCTAAAATATACATTTCTGAGCTAACTAAGTATACAGAAAAACATATATATATATGATTACCTTTGAAATGATAAAGATAAAGAGACAACGTTAACATTTTTCACTACTTGAATTAAAAATACATCTTATAATGTCTTTTATATAATGTTGATATAATTTGATATAATGTTTGGTTATAGCTAATTCTATTTAAGTTCAAACATTTTTCTTCAATTTATTGATTTAATCACTGATGATACAATACTTGTATCAAATAATTATATCAGCTAAGTAGCATCTCAATAAACTTTTTTTTTTCACCATGAGAAAATGCTAAACATAGTTTGTTTGTTTCTGAAGTTAAAAAAGGAAAATACAATTTTTCTTTATTAATGTTGTTTCTAGAAGAAATGAATTTTAAAATTATTATAACAAATGAAATCAATGTACTTACTATGAAACGGAATGGCATTAAATAATGAATCTTTTTCAGCTCTGTTCAGATTATTTTGAAATACTGCATCAGAATTTTTAATTTCCTAAAAAATATTTATATTTAACTTTCCTTAAAAACTGAATTATACCAGACAGATAAAGTTAATTCAAGGATGTGATAGCTAATATAATGTAAATACAAATGGCTTTTTAAAAATTCCTTCGAAAGACTTGCACAAATAATTATATTTGATGTAAAAGGATTTTTTCTTTATTTACAAAAAATAATGAACCACAGACTATACCAACAAAATCATTTTTGATTTACACATCAGTCTGAATGCACACCAGACCCATATAAACAGCTAATTTCCACAATTCTTATTCAGAAAGACATTTAAGTTAATTTTTACTTTTTTTTATCCAAATTATGTTCATTAATTTATTTTAAGACTTTCCTAAGTAATTTGATATTCTAACTCTTATGCCAGTGAAACTTATCAAAAGTTGTCACATCATCTTCAATAGA
>JAPMOR010101352.1:119698-132146 GCA_026543865.1 Argiope aurantia
AAAAAATATCATACTATTCTATTTTGTCTTGTTGTTTAAATTTATTAATGAAGCATTTCTGAAGAGATATCATGTGCACATTTAAGTTGCAATGAAAATGAACAAATTTAAACAAAATGTTTTCCAATTTGAATATATTACTTTTTTTTTTTCTTTTCATTTTTAACTTTTCAAAAGCTTCTTATACTAATGAAGGTTATTGATACGAGAAAAAAAAAGAATTAAAATAAAATGACATTTTATATTACTTATTAAATTGTGAAACATTAAAATGCATAAAATACATTAAATGTATGTTAACTTTCTACATTAGAAGAGAACTAAAGTCAAGACCTTTGATAAAATGTCCTTAATAGAAGATTTAATGACTGAAATTTTTATGTTTTTCGACGTAAAGAAATGTTTAATTTCTTGGCCATCTGAGTCTGTGTTCTCACCATAGTGTACAGACTTTGATCATGTGATTTATAGAGCCTTCTTCGATAGCACAATGACAAGTTGAACTTTTGTCAAAGATGCGACTTTGATAAAGGGTAATACATATGCATATTTTTTTCAAATTCTGATCATATTAAATGCTAAGTTAAAATAATTAATTTTTTTTTCAGTATTGTCTCTTTACACATACAAATATACTAGAAACACAAATAATGTCATTATTTGCTTTTGGAACTTCGAATCATAGAAAGAGAGCAGGGTTGGAATTCAGGTTTTTCAAATATAAAAAAGAGAGGAAAAACTCAACAATTATAAAAGAAAATTAGAATATTGATCTATAAAATGACATTTTTTGTAGAGTATATATTAATAGATATAATATATATTAGTATTATAGTTTAGAGTAAAGTATTTTTTAGACACCAATTTTTTTTTATAACTTATACAAAAGTAAATAAAGTTTCATCATTTAGAATGACACATGAATTGTTATTTTTTACAATCTTATTAAGCACTATTGAAGCTAAAACAGCAGGAAACTTTTTATCAACCATTATGTATTTTGGTATTAATCTTTATACAAAAATTCCTCCCAGCTTTTTTATCCATGCTGAAACTAAAAAAAAAAAAAATAAAAAAAAAAAATGCATACATATGTAAAACAACTTGAACTTTCCTGAATAGCTTCTAACCATCTTTAATCAATATGTAGCGTACATTGTAATAAAGAAAACTCAAGTGCCTTTGGCTTCATTAATATATTCTTTATTACAAGGGGTGATCCAAAAATAAAGTTTACAAGGTAAAGGAAAAATGCTTTATCAACAATAGACACAGGATACAATTAGTAATTAAGAGACATATATGGCAGTCACTTCTCTATATAATCACCAAACCTGTTGAGGCTTTATCACTCCGATGGACCAATTTGTTTAACCCGTCTTGGTAATAATCAGGTCCCTGGCTATTGAGCCAGTTCACGGCACCTTTTTGAACATCACCGTCTGATATGAACCTTGTCTCTGATAAGTGTTTCTTCAATACCAGGAAAAGGAAATAGTCACTGGGAGCCAAATCGGGGCTGTATGGGGAGTGGCTACAGACCTCCCACCTAAATGTTTCTAGCAATTTCTCTGCCCGCTTCAAAAAAATGACACCATTTCGCCACCTGTTGTTTACTCATTGCTTCGCCCCCATACAATTCAGCGATTTGTCTGTGAATGTCCGATGGGGACACATTCTTGGCCCATAGAAATCGTATCACGGCTCGCACCTCTATGCGAAATCACTTCTCTACACGTCTTGTCATTACTGTTGCTGTTTCAAATATCAGTATTAACACTATCTGCTCGAACAACCAGTCTAGGAAAACTAACTCTAACTAACTCTCTCTCCACTCTAGGTAACAATATTCCCATCCACAATTTCTACTTCCCAAATGCTGCAGCTTGCAAACTTTATTTTGGATTACCCCTCATAAAAGTGAAGATGCTTATTTGATAATGATGCTGAAATTTGAATCTCACTACAAACCAAATGTTAAAGGGAATATTAAAACCTACTGAATTTTTAACCAAGCACATGCAACATTTTATATATGTTATTGCTGTAACCACTGTCTTCCTCCTTCTAGCAAATGTTTCTTAATAGCAAATGTTCTTCAATGTTTCTTAAAGATCACAATGTATAATGATATCTATTTGATATCAGCAGTGCCATCATTTCATATAATTCTAAAGATAAGAAATCATCATATCATAGATTAAAGATAAGGGGGGGGGAGGGAAACCTGAAATTATTTAGATGTGCTTGGTCTAAAGCAATAAATTTTTGAAGCTTTACAAATTGAAATTATTTATAAGTCTTTATCTATAGGTTGACTAAAAAACTAAAAGTTTTTCAACAAATAATATCTTTTAAAATTAAATATAAAAAATTAACCATAAACCCAAATAAATTGGAAAAAAAAAGTGATCGGCAATACTATCACATACTAACAAAAGTAAATAAATGCATATTGTGTATATGAGTATTGCAAAAGATGTTTAAAGTACAGAATTTTACCAGCTTGCTTCAAAAGAGAGAAGAGATCTAAGACAAACATATACTGTATAAAATAAAGAATTTTGCAAAACTAAATTAAAAAAAAATTGCCTCTCTAGTACATTTATTGCAAACATAGTGATTATAGAATTAGCCATTACATTATCTCTAAGTGATCTCTTTATGATCATGTTTTATTTAGGATTATTTTCTGGTTATATTATGTAATATTTTTCAGAAATTTCATATTTCCTATTACTTTTATTTAAATAATATTCAAAATTCTGCTTTCAATGAAAATATTCTTGAGACAGTATTATTTTGATGCAATTCCTTAAGATTAATTTCATAGACTGGTTTATTAAAATAAAAAATTCTTCAGGATAATTCTTTAAATAGCTTTGCATATTAGAATAATTGATTTTTATTGAATGAATTAAATTCTTATTTCTAGTTTCAGTAAAAAGACTGCTTGTCATTATATGGGAAGTTTCTTCCTATGATCATGTTTTATTTTGAAATGTCCATGATCTATGGAAAGGATTTTAATTTATTACTATTATACCTCTGACAAAGTTTAGAAACAATAAAACCTCAACAGCTTTTACAATTTCCAGTTTAATAAAATAAAAACAGTTTTTCTGCTTTTAAAGCACAATGAACAAAGAAATGATAGAAAACTTTATATGAAATATAATGAAGTAATATTGTAAGCATTATGATAAGATAATTCCACACATATCAAAAATACATATTGCAATCTCAGTAACAACAAAAAATTATAAACAAACAATTCAGTAATGCAGTTTAAACTTAACTCGAACTTTTTCTCATCAATATTTTGATTCTTTATCTGTCCAATCATAAAAAAATGTAATTGTTTCCATTTCCCCAAAATTCATTTTGATACAATGTAGAAAGTCATTTAGATTATGTCTGTAAAGGTGTATTATATGCTAAAAGTCTGTTGTTAAATGTTAAGAATTTTATAGGATTCTTTGCATTTTGAATGAAAATTATTATATTATAAACAAATGTATTTTAGAAAGGTAAATCTAAGGAGAGTCAATTTTAAACATACAAAAATGGATTACAATCTAAGAAATTAGGATATTATTACTAATAAAAATAAACAAAAACTTTATGTTACCTCAGTATCATGCATAGCAATAAAATTGCTTTCATTTGAATTGATCTGCTTGGGATGGGAATATTCAATAAACTTTCTTAAAGTAGGACTGAAAACATAAAATATCTTATATTAATATAAGATATTATTTAATTCTTTTGAAGTGAATGGAAAAAAATAGTTATGGCAAAATACTTTTAAATTTGAAATCTGTCAAGCATCATGCAGCAGGATAAAGGATACAACAGCACAGTACAATATAAAACAAGAAGTTAACAGAGCACTCTAATTAATCATTTGACTGTATGAATTAATTTAATACTATATGATTTAATTTGATTGACACTGTTTGAATTAATTTAATAGTTCTGAGAAATAAATGCCTCACAATTCTGATAAACAATGATAATGATTCATACTGATCAATGAAATCATAAGAAAATTTGCCTGAACATGTTATACTTAGCAAGCTTAATGGCATATAATTCAATCATTGAAAGATTTAAGCATTTTAAAAGAAGTAAAGTAGCAGATTAATTTCATCAAGATGTAAATCTCTTTTAAGGGAAATCGAAACTATCTGACAAAAAAAAAAATAAAAAAAAATATTACTTATTTACAATGTTAATATATGGAACTGAATATTCAAATAACATTTCAGTATCTGTTAAATATAATCACTATTAATTTTATACACATAAATACTTAAAAATTTTCTATAAATGTTATGATTCATAAACACAGTAATAACTAGATAATGAAATGTATGATATAATTATTCTGCTGCACAAAAATCAAAGTGATTTTAAATAATAGGAATATGGACACTTTATTGACGCTAAAATTTATCACAAAAGTGAATAAAAACATAATTTTTGTTTCGTTTATATTTTTCAGCTTGTCATTATATATATTAGCTTGTTTGGCATGAAATTTTTTTGACAAAAATGGGATGGGGAACTGTTACTGCACTAAAAAAGATGCTAAAAGTGGAAGAAATAAGCTCTATCTATAAAGAAAAAAGAAAGGGGGTGGGACATTTTTAAAACAGCGCATTGTCCTGAATAGGATAGAAGGTGGATGTTATATTTGATGTATATTTAAAGTTTTGTATTTGATATTAGAGTTATGAGAAAATATGAGGTAATGTGAAAGATTTAAGTGACATATATATTTTTGGATAAATGATAAATTTCTTATATATATTTATAGCTATATATACATTTCTAACAGCAGAAAATAACATAGATTTCTAACAGATTAAAAATGAAATAGCAGATTCTTACCCTTTCCTCTTGGGGGAAGTGAACTCTTCATTGTATTGCTTTCTGTCTTTCAATGGTGTTGTCAAAGAAACTCGAAAATGGTGGAAAGAGTGAAACATTTTGGGAGAACTAAAATTTGAAGCTTCAGCATAAGAAGATGATTCAATATCTTGTTGTATTGTTGCAGAATTTTCATTATTTTCATTTGCTCTGATTTCAGTTGAAGTGAATACAGGAGTATTGGTAGTAGCATTGTTTTCAAATGTCAGAGACCTTGAGGTATTAAGTTTCTCTTCCTTGTCTGTTTTCATAAGCTCAATATTTGATTGTAACTGATTTTTAGCACTGTAATTAGGGGAAGTTATAGAATTTGTTAGCTGATGAGAAGATTCAGTGGATATTCTCATTGAGGGTTTTTGATGGCAAGATGATTCTGAAAAAGTTTGGCAACTTCTGCTACTGAAAATTACCTGAGATGTTTCTGTCTGAACCATTTTACTTAATTTTATTGGCTTTCTTTTCACGGAATTGGAATGACTGATTCTTTGTGTTGTAATAGCTTCTCTCATCGATGGTTGAACTGATGCATGTCTTGTAGGAGTTTCAAAGTCATTACTATGAACAGATACAGATTCATCATTTTCTGTAATGTAAATTAGATTCAAATATTATATTCTAAATTATAATGAGTAGAAAGGATTAATTTTTCAAATATAAGAAATCGAAAAACATTTCCAGAAAAAAAAATATTAGAAAAAGATAAAAATTTATATTAATATGTTTAGTTTAGCTAAAAACTTTACATCAAAAGAAAGGAATATAACAAACTATCAATAAAATTCAATACTTCATTAAATTAAGTAATCGATTGCAGTGCTGAGCTTAAATACTATTATTGATGATACTGAGATAATAGATTAACTAATGTGCTCTTCCTATTTTGAAATTAAAAAATACTGGCTTTAAAAAAGTAAAATGGAGGCAAATAAAATGCTTTATGATTGAGAATTTTGAAAATTGATAGAAAAACTAGAGCATAACTTGATCCAGATATAAATAACTTTTTTCACACTCCGTTAATTACATGTTTCTTTCAAACAAATGTAGTTGTGATGTGTCCTTCAGATACACCAGTATAAATTGCTGACAACAGTAAATAATATACTGGCTAATAATATACTAATACAGCTTAGTAATAGAATAATATAGATATAAAACACAATTTTAAGAAGGCACAAATAGAAACATTATTTATGATTTTTTTTTCTCTTCCCAAAATGAACGAGGAAGATAGCAAAAAAGAATTTCATCTCAGACATAGTTTCTAAGATATAGTGTCTAGACATCTAGTTAATCATTATCTATCAGATAAAGTGTGCCTAATGGAATTTTAATACAAAAAAACCACAAATAAAAATATATTAGAATTTATTTTACAGTAAACGAGTTCTAAGTTCATATTTCTAAAAATTTTTTTTAATGCTGGTATTGGTGGACATTAATATACAAGTAAGATTATATATATATATATATATATATATATATATATATATATATAGTTAGAGTGCTTAATGTCAATGCTAACACTTTAATACAATAGACTGAAAGAAAACTCATTGTTTGCTCATAGGAGATGACATCCAACTCAAAATCCTTAGAATATGCAACTGTATATTTCTATGAGTGTGAATCTTTTTAAATGTATTTAAATTCACTCCTTAAAAGAGAGAATGTGAAAAATTCAAGGAAAATAAATCTATATCAAGAAATTTCTAGCAAAACATTGATATTATCAGCATTATGTGAATTTTATAACATTAAGGAATTTATAGTGATAATTGTGATTACATCATGCAAGACTTCTATGTATGAAGATGGCACTGATTTCTTTCAGGATATGCTATTTGGAAATATAAGCTTTTAAAATTTGCAGACATTAAATTTTTAAAAAACTTATTTTCAAATGACTTACCAAAATTTAAAGTTCTTACACAAACTTTCTGCAAATGTCTGGATGAACGTAATCTAGTAGAAGGAGATACATATGTTTGCACACTCCATAGTGATCGACTTTCTCTTTCTGGCAAACAAACAATGGCTTGCGTCTGAGAAGTCTGATAAATTTGAAAGTTACTACATGCTTCAGTATTATTCTAGAATAAAAATTTGGAAATGTTTAGACTTAAAATAAAATGCTACAGTATAATTTTTGTGCAAAACAAATAATATGGGAAGGAAAAATATATTCAATCAATAAAATTTTGTCAGATGCTTAACTTAACCTCATTCATAGGGCCCAGCACTTCTTAACTCAATAATTCCAATCGGAGGTGATAAAGAAAAATATGAGGGTTGCCAATTCTTAGAAATAACTTTTTTATTTATTTACAAATTTTTACATACCAATTACAGCTTTATTTCCTTCTAGTAACCATTCAAGGATGCTTCATTTTCTTATTTATTTTTCAATTGTGGTTTATATTATAGGCAACTATTAAAAACAACTTATTTAATTTTTCAATTTATCTTGCACAGAAAATTCTTACAAGGAAAAAAGGTCATAAAATATTTTTTTTTTCATCCAAAAAGTAGGTTGCAAGAAATTTTTTAAAAATCTTTGCGATATATTTGGTTAATAAATTGATAACTGGCCCAAAGAATTTTATTTTAAAAAACAAAGAATTTTTTTTTCTTAAAAAAGTAACAATCTGTATTTTCCCAAATAACTAATTATCTCTCACACAATTGAATTATAAAACAATAAAAGAAGGATTATGAATTCCCAATAAAAGAAATAGAAAACTCATAAATTATAAAAAGAAATCAAAACAAATTTAGTAAAATGCATGAATAGCAAGAAAAAGTTTCAGCATTTATTAGATAAACCTCAGTAACTCACATTTGAGAAAGTTTATATAAAATTTATGTTCATAAAAAGGAAATAATGATATAACCATTACTTAAAGAAGATAAATTACTATAATTTAAAATATAAATCAAAACTTTTCAAAACCATGGCTTTGAACTTTTAAGCAACATATTATGATAGTCATAAAAAGTAAAATAACAATAGCACACAACTTTTTACAATCAATAAGAAATAGCTTATAAGGGAAAAAAGAAGAAGAATATTCATAAGAAAAAATAGAGGGAAACAGAAATATATCAATAACACATTTTCAATAAATATATATTTGTTTATATGAATTTTTAAATGCATTTATAAACTCACTGCTTGGAGAATTTTGAATTTTTCAGAACAGGAAGCATTTGAATTTCTGTTGCTTGAACTTGTATCAGGATACAAATAATTTAAACTGGCATAACTTGAATTGGATTCATTCCTTCTATTTCTTTTAACAATATCTAGATAATCAATTGATATCTGGAATATTAATATGATTATCAAAGTGATAAAAACTTGAGAATAGAAGCTATTAGTATTTTACCTTTAAAATAACAATATTCACAAAGAATTTCCAATAGTGACTTTCCTTCTATATTTGTAGAACATGATTTTCCACTTTGCAATAATCGATAGTGCTCTTGAAGATCGATACTTTCTACTAAAAATGTATTCCATGTTTTAGGACAATTTGCTTCTTTTAAATAACCTAAATATAATATTAATGAAATTTAAAAAAATATTTTAATTACAACAAAGTAATACTGTATTAACAAACCTTTATCAATTAATCAAAATTCTGACACAATTAATATATGAAAAGTGGTTATATTGTGAGACAGGTAATGATATTCTATTAGCTGTCTCACAATATAATTACAAAATATTAAGTTACAATATTAATTTATAAAAGGCAATATTCATTTTTAAATAATTAGATCTAGGATATCAAGAATAATTTAAAACACTTAATTCTAAAAAGTTTGGAGGATTTGAAGTATTTTTATTTAAAATTTATAAATCTTCTCCTAATTATTTTATAAAAGAATATTTATTTTACCTTTGAAAAAAGTAATAAATTTCATATATTAAAAAGATACATTTCAATATTTGGAAAATATTTTCAAAAGTTCAACTTCCAGAAAATTATTTTCAAAATAACTATGGACAGATTATATATATTTTGCATTTCTCTCAAATCAGAATTTTGTTACACGATTATGACAAATATAAAAAAGAAATGATGTAGAAGTAATACTTTTAAATAAGGAATGTTTTTGCAATGATCAAGTTCAGAGAGAATGAAATCATTTATTAATATTTATGTATGGAAAGAACATAATATCCATAATATCCTTAAAAGTTTTAAGTAAACAACTCACATTTTTATGCAAGGGATGCAAAAATATGAAAATTATAATAATCATTAACAATATAATTTTTGAATATAATAATGGAAAAAGTTGATAATAAGGGATTTTAACTGCATTTCAATTTTCAAAATTTATCTGATTAATATTTAAAACCTTACCCAAGACCAATCGTGCAACTTCTGATGGATAATATTCAGTCATAAATTTTTAAAGTGTGAAAATTTAATAAAAATTTTGAACCTAAAAGAGAAAAAAATATTGAAAATAATTTGCATCATATTTTAAAAAATCTCTGCTTTCTAAAATAGAAAATCTTTGAAAAAGCAACTAATTGGACTGTTTATTTCTAAAGTGATATAAGCCCCTTTTTTTTTTTTTTTTTTTTTAGATCTTGTAAGTAATCTCAGTGGTTATTTCGTTAAAAACAATTTATTTTATTTTAAAAAAAAAAGCATTAACATTTTTTAAAATATAAAATAAATAAATAAAGAGTTTACACCAAATTATATAAGATTTCATTTTTTTAAAAAAATTATCTTAACCACTTTCAAAATAAACAGTTCAATTAACCATTAAGATGAATCAAATGTATAATTATTTTTTGGATGTTTGCATATCATTGATGGTATAAGCTCAACATTCTTATTGAATTCAAAATATTATATAACTTTATATAATGAATATTCTTTCAGACTTCTTTACTTCAGTTCAAGATTGGATGAATGAGACAGAGCAAGATTTTATTTATCTTGAAGCCTTCAAATTAGATTTAAAGTCAACAGAACAGTATGGAAGTCATACACCTGAAGGGAGTGAAAAAATAAAACTCAAAATGAATCAAACACTTCCAGAGAGAAGACTTTATACTTGAAATCAAACCTAGAAGTTCATGCTACCAAAAATGATTCAGTAATTGAAAAATCCAACCACTAACCCTAGAAAACCCAGAGAAAATCATATATTCTTCAAGATGCTATAAGTCAGGCCATATATAAACTGCATAAAATATATTCAATAACTTAGTTACTGCATTTAATAAACTTTGTAACCCTTAGAATCTTGAATTTTGGTTCACAAATGTAGTGAAAATTGGTTAGCAAAACTCAGGTAATAAATACTATGAACAATTTGCCAGCTGTTTAAAATGATTTACTTTTTATTTTATTTTTCTCTGATAAAATGATTGTAATTTTTATATTGCAGCTAAAATCTTTTTTAAGAGTGTTTTTTTATGAATTCTGATTCATTTTTCTTTTACACTGGAATCATTTAGAGTAAAAGCACCAATTATCAACATTCTAATAAGATTTTTTCTTCCCAATAACTGTTTTATTAATATATCCTAATGTTTCATACTTGCCAATGTTTGTTTTACATATTTTGGTTATAATTTTTGCAAAAGTTCTAAAATTTTTCTATTTTTTCTTGGAAAGTGGTAGTAAATTTTTCCTCAATTGTTGACATGAAAAACTAATAATTGAAAGAAAAAGGAATACTACCCTATTCCATTACCAAATAAATTTATTTTAAATAAAATGCCTATGCAAGAGCTACTGAGTATTTTAAACTTATTAATATACCTAAATATTAAAAAAAAATGGTCTGGAAAAGAAAATTACCAAGGCAAATTTTTAAAATGATAAATATACTTCGGCATATTTCAATCAATATCTAAATAATTAGTTTGCTAAATAATTTAGTTTTTAAAAATTTCTAAACATTAGACTTTAGTAACTACGTTCTACTCTTTGACTAGCATATTATTTTCATCAATTTGTTGCAAGTAATAAGCATACTAGCAGACGTCTTTCCTTTTAAAATCTTCAAAACTTGGCAAAAATTCTATGTCTATTTCTGCTGAAATTCACTCCTTCCATGTTTTTTCTGTCCAAGTCCTGTTAATGACCATTTTTATTCACACTGTTCTTATCAAATTGATCACATGTATTGAATGTGATTGATTGTCATCATTCACTGAAACTTTCAGATAATTTCTTTGATTTTTTTGGTTCTGTTATCTTTTCCCTATCTCTCTGATGCTTTTTCTAATTTAATCTTCTCTTTTTCTGCTCCCCCCTTTCCTTAACTGTTTTATCTTCCATCATCCTTTTCAAGTAAATTTTACAGTCAGTCAAAGTGATTATGCATAGCAAAACTATTCCAATTTTTAATGATCTTTTCACAGACGTTAGACTAACTTTGATACCTTTTGAAATGGTTTAATAATAAGGTATTAGCTTTTAAAAAAGATTTGAGCTGATTTGTACCATGGCATCTAAAATTATCAACTGGTGTTTCTTAGAATGTGAGGTGTTTGACACCATCAGGAGTATCAATAACTGATATACTCCAATCCAATTATTGACACTTCCACAAACCTGTTTTTGACAGCCCTATAAATAATTGGACCCTTCTGTAATTTATAAAAAATAAAAACATTATTCTTTCCCAAATGAAAAAAAAAATATATTAAGCATAAGTAGTTAAGTTTTATGAAATACCCATTTATTGGCACTTTGTGTAAATAATTGAGGAAACTGGTCATTTTTCAAGATCCCATTATTGACACCCCTGATATCTGTTGTTTTAATAAAAATTATTATTTGAAAATTACATTCATGTCATTAGAAAGAAGTATTAAAATGTGTGAAAAAGATCTGAAGCTCATAAACATAATAGCACAAGATAAAAATAGGTCAAATTTTGAGTTACCGACTCAATGAAATCTATAAACTGATCACTGATGTGAAATGTTAAAAAATGTGCATTCACAACATCTGTTATCACCCAATGGAGACTAGGTACTAGTTGAAATGAGTGGTCGATTAATGGAATTCTAAAATAATACCACATTTGAAATGTCCTCATAAGCTTATTTGTATCAAATATTAATAACAGGTGCCTTTGCCTTATGTTTAGTTGCCATATTAAGTTAATTTGAATCTCCATCTTATTGACTTATAATACGTGTTTCAGTGAGTAGGAAAAAATCGTCACATCTAAAAAAAACTGTAGAGTACAACATGTCAGGTTAAACATTTCAATTACAATATATACAACTGATAGAACTTTAATAACTTGGGATTGTCAAGAGGAAATTTGAAGTATATTTTAATGTGGCAATTATATTTCTCTTTTTAAAATATGAAGGCCTTACCAAAATATTAGTCAAAAAGAAAATTGCATAACTTTCCAATTCATTAATTCCAAATCTGGCTCCTTTTCTCTTATTGGATCATTATTGAAACGGACGAGGAAGATGGGAGGAAATGTGTACCTCAGGAATGTGTACTAA
>JAPMOR010101360.1:0-13502 GCA_026543865.1 Argiope aurantia
AGATACCCCGTTCTCGACGATGCAGAAGATATTGTGCAAGATCCTGAAATTTTATCCGTATTAGATAACACCCATTAACTGATGACATTAATCTGAATATAGGACATTTCTGGTTGTGAGGCGGTTCTGGTTTACTTGAAAGGCGTTATGCATCAAGGACATGTTCCTGAAATTCCTACTTTAATAGATCAAATAATGTTACATGTCAGACGAATAAAGACCGATATGCTGCGAGCCACCATCGAAAATCTCGTGTACCGCATGCAATTATTGGAACATCAAGTTGGCGGTCACCTTGAACCAAATTTGTAAGTTGCTATAATAAACATTTCGCAATGGTATATGATGTGTTGCTATTTTTTGTTTCCATTGGCAGTTATGTACTCTATTTCCATACATTATGCGCTCGCAGCGCCAGGATTTCCCTTATGATCATTTTTTGGTACTACTTTTTTCCCCTTAATAAATCGAAAAGAAATACTTTAATGTATATGATGGAAAAATTTTGTTATATTTCGTCCATTACATGACACACTAATGGGCTTCGAACACTTCCAGTTATTTCTTGATCACCCTGTATGTTAAATATCACTTAATTCTTTTTTATAACAAAAATTTTCTTAAATTTATGATGAATTCCTTTTAATAAATGAGGCAATAGTATTCATATCATAAACAAAAAACAACAAATTTAAATATACATGAAGGTTATTCTTCCATCAAGAAAGAAGGGGAAAAATAAAAGAAAAGATTCCATATAATGGAAGTATTCCATTTGAAGATATTATTAATTTCGTTGATGATTACAATGTTAAGATTTTATTGTATCTGGACGCTTTAATCCATCCTAATTTCAAACTAGGCATATAGTAATTACACTGGAGCTATAAATTTGTATAAAAGTTCAGACAAAATTAAGTTCAAAACTAATAGGTAAAGGTTTCACGTGAACACATAATCGATTCAATGTATTCGACGAATTATTCTTAAATTATCTTAGCATGAAAAGGGCCATGTTTTCATTTTTATTACTTATCCATCGCCATCTACGCCCAAGAAAAATATGCATTTCTTTGAGCTATTATTAATGATCACCTTTTAATTCACTCCGAAGGAAACTATTTCAGTGTATTTAATTAGTTAAACATAGCTATTAATGTTGAATGAAATATTATATATGTGTACATGTACTTAATTAATATTCTTATTTGTATGCAGTTTAAAAATTATACGTACATAAGGAAATATATACCTTTCAATCAGTATGATATTGCAATAAAATATATCAAAAATCAGTTTAATTAAATCATCAAATTAAGATTTATAATCATTTTAAAGTCAATTAATATTGCAATTTTTTTCTCCGTAATTTTGTTTACCATGCGCATTTTTTAATAACACGTAATTAACTACTTCATTCTATTTATTAGATGTTACAGTAGTATTGGAGGTTTTTAAAATCCATATAATGTGTGATACAGTATTATTTAAAATAAGATAACTTTCATTATTTATACATAACAATTTATAAGAATTCTCTGCAATAATTAGTATTATTACTATCACACAAAAACCTCTTTTTACCATATTTTTTATATTTAATATTATTTAATACATTTTTGTAAAAATAGGAAATTAATAACTTTATTAATATTGTTATGTTAATTTATGACAATGAATTGTTAAAATGATGAATTATTTATTCCATTTTGGCAATTTTCTAGTATTACTATGATATGATAAACTGTCCAGATATTAAATTATTGAGATTACTACTTTTGTATAAAATGTTTAATAATTTAATCTATGCATAAAAATGTACCCTGCTAATGTAAACAGCTGAGCCAAAAAATAAACAATATTCATAAAACGATCTTCAGTATTTCGCCGTCATTTGCGGTCACCTGCATGTCAGTATTTAACTGCTACTCAATCCCAAAAAGAGAGAATAGCAGAGGAGTAGTGGAGGCGAAGAAAATGGAAAGCCAACCACCCTTTTAAGGTCATAGATCATAGAATCTTCTGTCGAGTGCAACATCGGCAGAGATAACGCCCTGGGGGTTTCTACAATTTCGAAAAACTTCTGCCCTTTATAATATTTATTATTAGATTCCTCTTCAACCGTTCTGGACGATTCCATCCGACTGGCCGAGTGTCGGTTTCATTGATGGTGGGTTTCTGCGCATCACGGCGGTACGGACAGACGAGGAAATTTGAGGTCACCTGAGAGACTGTGCGAAGGGTCATCTTGAAGCATCATCTGTCTCGACCTCAATAACGCACAGGAAAGGAATCTTGACGGCTCAAATGTTCCTCGAACCTTATTCCTTCTTTTCCTCCCTCCCACAAGTGCCAAGGTGGAATGTTAAGATACCGGGGGTGGGCGGCTGACAGAGAACGCTTCCGTTCTGTCGTTAAAATGGAAAGAAAAAAGTAACTGCTGAAATAAATCTAGAGTAACTGCTGGAAAAAGTATCCTCATTCGAAACATATGTCATGTATTAAATCTAGGAAAGGCAATTTTTTGGGGAGAAGCATCAGTGGGGTTTAAAATGTGTAAATGCTATAATATGGGATGGAATATGTAGGAATATGTAGTTTGGGATGGAATATGTATGGGATGGAATATGTAGTTTAACCTTTTCCTTACGATTGGTAAAGGGTTGGTACTTTAGAAGCTGTATTATTTTTATATCAAAAGGATATTAACATTAAATTATTCTATAAAACAAATCAGTTTAAAAAAGTTAATCACACGATAGCTACTCTTTCATCATCTGATTAGATTTCAACATTACGAGGTCTATTTTCATGCTGTTGGCAAACGGAACGTTAATATATAACTCACCTAAATCTACTACACTGTTATTCTCATGTTGAATAGAAATATATTCTAAGAAAGAAAGAATAAAAAACATCTAAGATAAGTGAAATGAATCCCAGATCTTGACTTTCATTCAAATGAAAAAATATTTATCAGCTTTTAGCAAATCTAGCCTCAAATGATTCTATTATATATTTTTCTACGAAGTATATTTGCAGTATAATTTCTTATAATTCCATACAATGCAAAAAGATCTGGGATATTTAATCAGCGTAACCTCAATGAACAATTTTTTTAAAAAAAATATTTTTTGTTCATTTTGCATCAATAAGATTTTTTAAAAATATTTTAAAGTTGTAATGAGTGTATATTTATTATAAATATATATATAATTTTAGCCTTCCCTAAAACCTTTTCTTTGTTTTAATCATAATTAGGTTTAAAAAAATTAAAGAGATTTATTTAAGAAATTTGATCTTAAACTTGTTTTTGAACGCAGTCAATTAGAATTAATGACTTTGATTAATGTTTTTGAATGAATTTCATTAGATATTAAGAAATCTGAAAGTTTTATTTATATTAAATTATACAGTTAAGTATTAAAAAAAACTAAAGAATAATTCTGCATAAAATCTGCTAAAGTTTATTAGACATGTAAAATTATGAAGTTACAATATCATGAAAATTAGAAAGATGGACCAGGCTTTTATGTTTTCATAGCTTCATACGATTGGTGCGAAATGAAGACTTAAAATGACAACTAAAATTATATGGCTTCCATGTCTGATAGTTTAATGGAATCGTGGACATGAAGTTATATTTGAACGATTTCACCGAAAATAAATAAAACAAATATTTAGACTAACAAGTATGTCTCCAATGGAGATTACTTTAAAATATTGCTAAGGGTTACTGCAACTTGTCGATATAAGTGAAGTATGTTGTATTACTCAAGACTTACTACAGCATTGAAGACATATTATAGCAAATCTGGATAATATCAATTTCATTTTGTTCAAACATTCTATACAATTATCAAAAAATTTTCAATAAAAATATTGTGAGCAAAATTGTGAAATTAAAATTATTTCAAAGTATAAATGAATCAAGAACGCCTTGTCTGGGATAATTTTATGTAAAATACATGATCGGCAATATTGCCTATCATAATATAATATTAAATGAAATTTAAAATAACGCATAAAATATGAATTTAATTAATAAATTAATTATTTTAATTTTTTGTAATTCAAACCTTTTCTGCATGCATGCATAGAGATAGAAAAACAGTTATGTTGGTTTACGCTGAATAAGGATATATTACATGAGAAGGAACTAGTCACTTCCATCCATATATTTAACTCAATTAAAAATAGAAAAATTATTTAGCATATCTACTAATCTAGCAGAGTTTCCAGAAATGAAGGCTGGGAAATTCATTTATTCTAGTTCTTATTAAAGAGTTAACTATTAATAATGATACTTATAAATTCATTTAGTGAATGCTAACTACTAGAAGTTTAAAATGTTAAAAGACAGGCCGTCCAAAACCATGACAGATCTGAGACTACTTATCAGTCTTCTATGTTAATAGGCCAATGTCCAATGCTTCAGTTCGAGCCAATTTCTTCGATTTTGTTCGATTTTAATTTTTTGTTGTATCGTTTTTGTAATTAAAATTGTTCCTTGCTTCTGCTAAAAAAATTAACATTTTTAAAACTTTGAACATTTAAGCGGAATCTTCCTACATCTTATAGATCTGGTTAATCAGAAAACTTGAAAAGGTAGAAAAGGCAATTTTTTATTTCTTCTTGAAATTCCTCCAGTACAAATTATATTTAAGCTCGTTTGCCTAAACAATCCGTTTTAAAATCTGAATACTTTTCCTTTCTTTATAATTTCCTTAAACAATTGACTGATGTGAAATTAATTATATTTAGAGCAATAATTTCAAATTATATATGTCTCTTCTGTAAGCTTGTTTACAATGCTAAGGGACTGATGAACTCTTATTAAAAAATAATAGCAACCAAAAAACGTGATAGATGCAACCAGCCGTTGTCCCGCTTTTCATAACTCATCCAAGACATTGCAACATAACTTGATGTCCCCTCCTGACAGGAACGGCGAGTAGAGACAATTAAGTGCCAATAAAACAGCTGACGCTCCAAGAATGACACGGACAATATCAGGTGCCCGATCGGCATGTCACAGAGCATTTCCACTTGAGAAGCTATATTTGGATTCTTCTGCTGGTCCTCATCCATGCCAACCCCGCCAAAAGACACCCCCCCCAACCCTCCTTCTTCCGAATGAGACAAACGAAATAAAATTCTTTGTTTTCTGAAATATAAATGTAGCTCAAGCACGGTATAAAGCTGTTTTGTTGTTTTGAAGAATTGATTCATCCACACGGGAAGATTTATGAAGAGAAAGAATGTTTATTTCTAGATTTTGTGAACTTTGCTCTTTCTTTGTGAAGATTTCCGTTCATCATTTTTCAGGATGGAGTAAGTTAAAAGTTAATTTAAAGATCTTCATTCGTGATATGGAATAGGATAAAATAAAATGAATGTCATTAATTTTGTCGATCCAAATTTTCAATGTCCTTTTTCAAAAATTAAATGAAATTAAAACAATTGCTTTGTTATATTTAAAGTATTTTTACAATAATACGTAGTTAAAAATATGCTTTTGCAATTAACAAAAATCGGTTTTTCACTAATTTTCCAATAAACTAGACCACAAATTTTACATTGGTATGCGTTTCCAGTGGCAGCTTATTACTTTAATATTGGAAATTTCAATTAATCACTTAATTATAATTAAATGTTAACTCTATATTGTAGGGAATTTCGGAAACATGATTACAAGATTCCATAATATTTAAAATAATTGTATTAAAGAGTTTTTTTCTGCCTATGACACACGATTTAAAAATCTTATTTAGTTCCCCATATATTTGATAACAATCCATTTTTTAAAAATTTCTAATACAATAATGAATTTTTGAAATGTTTTATAACATTTTTACACAATGAGATATTCTAAAGTTCATTATCTATTTTTGTGAAATCTGAAACGATTTCATTAAAAATATTCCAGTATATCAATACTATTATTTTATGAAAATGTGCTATAAATACAATAATTATTATTTTTTTATGTACAAGGTGACATGAAATCAAAATGTGAATTTTTTTTTCATGATTTTTAAATTATAAATACAAAAGAACGGATCTTCATTGTGATAAACAGCATTAAAGTAGTAAAAAGGATTGAAATACAAGAAATTCAGGGAAAATTGAATAATCCTGCCCATATAGATAAAGCGATTAATAAACTTGTAAGAAAATTTAGAAGATCTTGATCCTTGACCAATTAAAATGTAAATGGCCAAGTATAGACTAATAACATTGGTCATGATGTTTATTGGCGATGATTATTTCAAACTGAACCAAAAACGTTGATCCCAATTGTTTGGCACAATTTGATCTGAACATGTTAAATCCACTGTTCTCTCAATTCTTATGAAGAAACTATCATGTTCATTTACTGCATTTCTTTCCCGAAGTAGATTTTCATAATACATACAAAAGTATGCAGATCAAACTCATATGATATAGAAAATAATAACTGTGAAAAACAAATTAAAAACTATGGAACACCTTGTTCATATAAAATAAAATATGCTGAAAGTATATCGAATGTTAAATATGATAATCATAGCTAAATCTGAGGATTTGAAAAAGAAACTGCCTATTTCATTAAAATACACACATTCTTTTGGAACATTTTGTGTGAGAATAACAAAATCCGTAGTGAGTTTAAATTGAGTAAGAATATATCTATCCTAATTTGCAGAATTTTATTCTGCATTTCTTTATTTAAAGTCCTTTTAAAGGGTCGTGTTAGAATTAATTATCAATGAAAAGAATCGATCGAAATTCTGTCGGTCGATAGGCGATGACTATTTCCATTCGAATAGGCATTTATTAAATTCCTTCAGCGTCTTTGAATTTGGAAGTCATTGTATAAAATTATGACTAGCTTAATAACCCCAGCTACCACGCGCCTCAAACCTACTGTCCAATCATGGCCTGCTTGTCTCTGAACGCAACACAAAATATTAATTTCCGCCCCAAGCCGACCGCTGAAGCCAGGAAAAGCAGGAGGGAGGCATAGGCACTGCTGTAGCGTGTACCTACACCCCTTCCCCCAACAGGAAAGTGCATGGTCAATGCAAGGGAAGTGGGAGCGGGTGAGCTAGCTAGTTATCATTGACCGAGTCTGATTAATTTCCGATGTATCGATCAATGCGACGAGGAACAGGTGTTTCCTGTACCCTTTGTGCAGGACCTGTCATGAGCACTTGCTGGCTGTGCTTATATACATCACTGCACAACAACCATGCCCATTGGTTGCTGCTTTGTTTCTTTATTCTGCCTCGAAGTCTAACAATACTAATAATATAAACATAGGAGTGGCTTAATGTATTAATAGAAATCCAGGAGTGGTTCTCTTATAAACGAATCTTTTGTGGTGTCTGGAGGGTGCAAATGGAAGTGGATTACTTGCGTCCCGATTTATTCAGATTGGTTTATCTTCCCCTATGCTCAAGACAATAAACCATTCTCGTCTGTTGAAGTGGATTTGTTATGGCATGGTTTGTAGATGAATGAGGGAAATAAGAGCCTCATAGAATGGATGGAAAAGTTCATTTCGTTGTAGTTATAAAATGTCTAGAAAGTTCAAAGCAATTTTTTTCATCCAAAGTATAGAGAAATCATTATTTCACATTAAAAGGTTTGTCTGGGGAAAATTTAAAGCAAATCATCGCAAGCAAGCATTATTGTGAACATTTAATTCCATTTTAAATTTAAAATCCATACGGGATTCTAAAGAAATAAAAAATAATATATGGCAATTCTATTTTGAAATTAGCATTAAAGGAACGAATGCAGGATTTCCCAATATATTATTTATTTTTAAAATGATAAATAATTATTCAAATCACATCTAGTTCGTAAATTTAATGTTATTTAAGAATTAGAATTTTATAAAAAATTTAACATAAATTTAACGTTAACATAAATTTTAATATTCTTCTCCATACAGATTTGTATATTAATATTGTATAATTGTATAGTAAAATGTTTGCTGATGAAATAATTAGAACTATCTATTAGTTAGAATTTTAATTGCTTTCTAAGATAAAAATACTTTAAAATTAAAAAAAAAAAATCCTGGCTTACTGAGAAATCGATATTTTTTATTAACTTTGTGCCTTTATATAATTTAATGTAAATTGCTGAAATCGCAAGTTTGCTCAAAAGGTATTTGTTATTGTTATTTTAGCTTTAAATTATTAATATATAAGGCACAAAAGATTTTACAACAATACTGTAATTCAGAATATAATTTTCTTTCTATATTTTGGATGATTTGTTATAAAATTTGTATGGATTGATATGCCGAAATTTATTAAAAATAATCTTTTTAAAATGTTATTGCAGGTATTTTGAAAGATTTTTATCCGGGATTTTTTTATTTGTGTGAAATATTACTTTTGTTAGTTTACTTTTTAGGAGCTAGTGAACTGATATTTTAAAGTTATTTCATTTGCCATACAAATTTTCCCCAGGCAATCGAAAAAAAGAAATTTCTGGTCAATTTAATTATCATTCTTCGAGAATATTTTAGTTTTTATGATGGTTGTAATTTTCTACAAAAATATTTAAAATTTACTTGGTTGCTATTTGGAAGAATATAAGCGCTTATTACTTTAATCATGGGCTTAGCAAGAATCAGCCGTATCAGAAACTAGAGTCACATCGACTTTGTCAAATAGGAAAAATCGTTCGATCATACAATGAGAGTATCAAAACAAACCGTATTTATGAAAACGTTAGTTGGTTAGTTCGGCAACTACACAAGTATACACTATTGCTCAATCTATAAACGAAACAATCTGGCAGATATTTTATTCAAATGTTTGCACTCGTTTTACGTGTTTAAACTCTGCATATAGCATGTATCAATTTTTACAATACAATTTTTTCGATTTATTACCACTCGACCGATCAGCTATAATCTTATGCAATTTTTAGTAATTAATTTTGTTAAAATAAAGAATTATTTAATTATCGATTTGTTAATATGGCTAATATCAATTTCCTCAGTATTGCACTTGAAAAAGAATTTCGGAAAATCAGCTCTTCAATTAGCGAGACAAATCCCTCCCTTGTATCAAAAGTGTTATCCGATACTTAATAAATCGGTATAAATATACTGATAAGGGGAATAAAAGATTAAAAACAGCTGAATTTACGAATAAAATCCTTTTAAAAATTTGTAATTTTTAACTCCTCTTCTTTACCACTTTTCAGGGTAAATATAGGCGTTTTGTGTTCTTGGCACCTGATGAAGCATTTCTTATTAGAAGACGATTAACGTAGTCTTACATTTCTAGACATTTTTAACAAACCATTTAATTATTTTAATTCTTTTTTAATTTGTCAAAATATATTTATCGATATCTATTATGATTCCAGACTGCCTCCCATCCACTCTTGTCAACAATATTGTTGAAGCAGATGTTTGGTGTTTATAAATAATATTATAGCAAGTAATATTCTAATTATTCTGCAAGTATTATAATAATTTATATTACTCACAGAATAATTTGTATTTTATCTACAAACTAGGGAAAATAAAGCCTTTTAGAAGACTCGATTGCGAAAATATTACATTTTACCTGAAATACTACCCATTCACAATCTACATATCACCATTGTTGTCAAATCATCAGACAGTTTGGATTGGATGCAATAGCACTGTAAATAATTTCTCTACAAAAAGGGATGCTTGATAAACGAATTCCATTAATTTTGATTATTACACAGTTATATAAATTTTTAACCATTTTGCATTTGGAAATGTAATTAGACACGGATTATTCACAGAATAGGAGAGATTTTTTTATTCGCAGAAGTAAATATATATATAATTCTACTATATGATTTTTTAACTCCCACTGAGGGGCACCTAAAAATTGAGGATGAGAAGCTTCTGGTATGGTGGTGCGTTCTCTCCACCCTAGAGGGTACAGAAAAAAGTAGGAATCGGCTCCTGGAGGAAAAGTAGGAATCGGAGTAGGCTGTTAGGACGTCTTCCCAAGGGAACGGTTGTGCCATGGCCGGTGATGGTCCTATGGACTCAACCACAGTTCCTGTCAGTGTTGCTGTTGCGGCAATCCGGTCATTTAGATTCTTCAATGTGCCTTCTGGCAGATCGGAGTAGCTGGTTATAGGTTACATGATTTTTTAAAAAAAGAACTACATGGCATTATTTATTATTGTGAGATCAATAAATATCATTATGTGGATATGCATTATGTGGCCCCTTGTTTTGAAATCCCTGTACTATGTAGTTAATTTGATCGATAATTTTACAATCAATTACATTTTTTAACTTTTGCTTTCGTTAAAAAAATTAAAAAGAAAGTTAGAGAATGCATAATGACTCGCTAAATGGGTAAACATATTTTATTATTTGGAACTGTAAAAGATATAAAATATAAATGGGTCAGTCGATTTGTTTCTAAAAAAATAAATGTATTATTTCTTATAATCGATTTTGCATTTTTTGAACATTAAGGTAAACAACACTTATCAAAATAATGACTTTAAAATGAAATGTGAGAGGAGTTATCAAAGTGAAAAAACGCTAAAATTTTAAGAAAACTTTAGTAACAAAGTTCATAAATACGATTAAAAAAATGCCTATCATACATAAAAGTCTGGATACGGTAAAAATGTTTTTTTCAGTTGTCAAGTAATGAAAATCATCCATTGACAATAAATATATAAAATAAAAATAGATACAATGAATAAGGCATGAGTAAACTATCACGTTTAAATACTTTCCACTCAGTATAATATGGATTTGAGAATAAAAGATAATATATTAACTTCTTTTGCTATTTGCATCTATAAAAATTTTTAATCCCTGCTTATTCAGTAAACTAATTAACTGCTTTCAGCTGATCTATACAAATACACAATCATAAACAAAAAACTACTTTTAAACGCAATTTTTCAGGCACTAATGTTTGAAAATTTTCATTCATAAATTGTACAAATTGTTTGACTTATATACAAACCATATCTAATTATAGAAAAAAAATAGTTTTCGAATCTAAAAAGCAAAACAGTGGTTTGACACCTACATAATTCTTAATTAAACGCAATTTGGAACTGAGCCCAAATGTGTTTCTGGTTGCCCACCGTCTCTAGCGACAATCTGGGAAACTAACAATTGCAGAATTAAGTAAAAAGATGATTGAGTTCGAAACTATTAATTAAAACGAATGTCGAATAATTCAACTCCAGTGCATTCAGTTTTTGTTTTTCTGATTCAAAGAGCAGATTTTGTCAAGAAATAAAAATAATTTTGTAATATCTCATATCCCAGAAAAAAAGCATTTGTTTCAATTAATATTTTAATTCTTCAAAAAAAATTCTTCTTGGCGATGTTATTTTAAATGCAACTTTTTCTTTCTCATCAGTAGAAATTGGAATAACCTTGCTATTAAGGTATGGGGAATTACTTTGTATAATTAAATTTAACAATATGAGATTTGAAATAAATAACGATGTTATTTTTTTCAAATACAGTTCTTTTCTCATTATTTTTAATTTAATTGGACATTCAAATAAAAGAGAATTCAACATATTCAGAAGTATTAAAATTGTTCCAATTTAATATGCATCAAGAAATATTATGTCTTTCTATTTTTTGTAAATAATATTATTCATAGAAAAAAAAATTAATATAATGTGCATATTTGTGCCATATTTTGTATTCAAAATGTGTATAGAAATGTATAATCATTTATGAATTTTCCCTGTTTTGAAAATTCTGCTGGGTGATTAATGATTTGATATATCACTAAAAGGATTTGCCTTCCATTATATTCTAAAAGATATGATTTTTTCAAACAATAGATCTTCCATTTCATAATCATAACAAAACTTGCTGAAACAAATAAATGATTGCTGCAGATTAATATATTGAAAGAAACACAAAGGTTATTTCCATTCATTATATAAGAATATCTATAACATCGAAATCTATTTTCCTATCTTAAAATAACTTTTAAAATTTGGTTGTCTTTATTGTTTTTCAAAAAGTAGCATTTCAAAAAGTATTATTAAAGTAGCATTATCATTTCCCTACCGATTAAAATTTCTGCAGAAAAAAATTATTTCAACGCACACGTTTCTCTTTTGTGCTGCTGCAACAACGTTCATTGGGTAAAAAAACAGAATTTCACAATTTAGAAAAAAGTTTTTTGATAATGATTAAAATGCATACTATAATCACACTCTTTGAACTATCTTTTTTGTTTATATATAGCCAGAGATGCTATATATACATATGATCTATAATAATATATATTTATATAGTAATAGATTATATAATATAAAATCTATAGATTATATAAATATAATCTATATTTATATAATAATCTATATTTTGATTGATATCTAAAGAAGAATTGGGGAGGGGGCGAGCTCGTGTATATTTTAAAATAGAAATACCTTAAAATCCCGTGATAACTGTTTCTTTTAATATTACTACATTCTTCTATAAATTAGGTTGGAACAGAGTATAGTGTGTATTTCACAAATTAGAAATTTTAAGTCTATGAACCCGATTATTCCTAAACTAGTCCGCTGGATAAAAACATAATTCGGGCGGTTTTAGTAGCCTAGTTGAAATTTAGGGGTGTAAGACAATACGCCATTAGCTGTTGATATCAAAGACGATTCTGTGCTGTTTTCGTACACGAAAAATTATATGTATTGAAGCAAAATCTTACACTAATCGAGCTCATAGAATTAAGATGTATAAACGTTTCAGCGTTCAACAGTTGCTAAAAATGGAATCGACATGTAATTGCTGAATCGAGAATGTATCGACATGAAAATTACACTTCGATAAATTTCCTCAGCATATTCCCTAATTTCAATGTTCGTAATGAAAAACATGTTCAAAATAATTTCGTTAGTTTTTAAATATATTTGATAAAACTCTTGAAATAACTTATTTTTGAATTTTACTATGTTCTTTCAGTTCATGCTTCATAAACTAAGAATTTTAAAGTATATAAGCTTTCTGACGTTTGACAGTTGCTGAAATATGTTAATTACATATGGATATTTTCTCAACACCTTATTCCCGAATTTAAAAGTTCTTAATGAAAAACGAGCTCAAAGTAATTTTGAAAGATTTTAAATCGATTCTTTACTTTCCGAAATTCATTAACATGTTAATGATCCTATTAATGAGTTTTTCAAGCCACAAAATTAAAAAAAATACTTCTTTTAGATGAATACATTAAAAATAAAAAAAAACTTGTTGATAGTTTTTACTAAATCAAAAAAAAAAAAAAATTCATTTTTAAATAAATAAAAAAAAAACTTTAATTTTCCTTGAAAGAAAATACATAGATAAGCTTTTTAAACTCTACTTTTTAAATCTTCCCTTAAAATGGAACTTGGTAATTGATTATAAAAGAATATTAGGTAAATATTGAAAGTACGAATAGGGTATATTTAAAAATTCTAAATAAAAAGTTAACCAACAATATAATTTCAATTTGCTTTATATG